>JAVXUL010141602.1:0-14822 GCA_035590515.1 Trichilia minutiflora
ATTAAAACCCCTTATTCAATTTAATATAATTAATATCATTTTTCTATAATAAAAAATAATTTTTAAAAAATATTAAATTTATATATTCTCAAATTTTTATTAATATTAATAATTATCTTTAACTTATTCATAAATAAAAATTATTAAAAAAATTTTTAATCAAATCAAATAAAAAATAATATTAAATCATAAAAGCCTATATCATTTATATTTTTTTTTCTCTCTTTCTCTCATCCTTCCATTTATCCGCATGTCTTTCGGTTTTGCTTCACAATTTAGAACTTTATAACCCATAATCAAAATTGTTTTTTGGTCTATGCAAAAAATATTTCAATTGCCATAATAATATGATCAATATTATATCTCGACAGGTTCTTTAGATTTAGATAATGCAAAACAATAAGTTGATTATTCATGATTTAGTTATTAGTTTACATTTTTTTAATCTTATTATTATTTATTTCTTTAATCTTTAAATATAATTATTTAATAAAGTATTATTATAATATATAAAATGATTATATATATATATATTACAATATTGAGTCTTAAATACTAGAAAAAGAGCAATTATATCAAATAAAATTAATTGAATACCCAAAATTATCATAATTTTACTTTTATCTTTTCAAATTTCATACATAATTGAAGAATGATGCTAGGGATAAAATCAGTAGCCATTAAGCAATAAGAGTCAACACTTGACCACATGGTCAAGTGAGGCTCTATAAACTCTTATTCAAAAATCAGGGCGAGTATTATATCATTTATCATAGTTAGATAAATAAACACCTATCTATATCATTATCCTAATCACATCATTAATTTCGTCACGCAATCAAGATTTACAGTAACTCAAGCATCACACTTATAAGACAAGAGCCTTGTCAACATCACTAACTCTGAACTTGAGTCAAGCATATAGCTCTAATCTCTTGAGACGAACTTATAAACAATATCTAAAAGAGTTGTTAGGCAAGACCTCAAGATTTTTCATGCTAAGTCAAGAATCATCATATTTCAACTCACTTTAATCACTATAGCATAGCATTACCAAAAATGGGAGTGCAACGAAGGTAGCCACATGTTTGGCTCTATATATGCGCTCTTTTTACTTAAATTTTATAAGCCATTGTTGCATGTTGGATTATTCCTCGTGTGTGTATGTTAGTAAGATAATAATAGCACTAAACAATGATGGTAGCGTAGTCAAATCAATTGAATTTGCATGCCAATTTTTAGCAAAAGTGTCAACCTCTCCTATTCTCCGATAATTACATGAATATATTTGTGAGATACGACAACTACTCCTATAAAAGGTAGTCAAATTTGATGTTGAAAGGAGATTACTTCTTTATTTTTGGAAGGGTTCTTTTAACCAATATATATATATACTATTTATCATCTCTTCCATTCTAAAAACTAACGGTAAATGTTTAGAGGTAACTAAAAAAAATACTCCTTAGTCTTGGCATCTTTTTTTTTCATTACCTTGTCTCACTACTCATATATAACTTAATCCTCAGAGTTTCTTTGTTGAAAAGTTAATATCACTCTAAGCTTCTTTGTCTTTACAGGTTTATAGGAATAAAAATTGTTTCCTCTTTAATATGTGATGTTTAAAGTCAACTTAACTACTTTTAAGTCAGTATAAAGTTAAGATAAATTTTGCACATCAACAAATGAAAAAGATTCTTCAAGAGTCTTCAATCTTAAAAATGCATGATAAATAACATCAAAGTTCAATTATATAGAAGAAATTAGATGAAATACTCAAGACACAAAATATAGAAAGGTATCTATAACTTTACCATAAGTCCTATTCCCAACCTAGAATAACTAGGTGAGAAAGTAAAATTAATCTTTATTCATACATAAACTTTTCTATTACAAAATGAACTATTTCAAATAAGTTCATTGCTTTGACCTATAACACGATTAATTTAACATGGTCTACATAAGTCTCTAGTAGTTGATTGGATAAATTGGTAAGTTGAGTATACCTGTTATCTCCTCTTATGACATGCTATTGTCGTCGCCATATTTTATATATCACTTAGTTACTTTATAATTATATTTCATAATTATAGTCACCTTTGAAAGAACCAAAGAACTTTATTCAATTACTCTAGAATTGCCCTTTTAATTATCAAATAAGGTAAAGTTTAAGGATAAATTTTGTGTTTTATTAATTTCTCAATCCCTTTAGTCAAGTAGGCTAAAAAAAATGACAAAATAACATATCCATTCTTCTTTGATATCTTTTATCTATAGTTTTTTTAGTATTTTTATTTTATGAATATAATAATTTTTATTTATAAATAAGACGACTAAAAAATCAAATAAGTTTTTTTTTTTTAATTTTAAAAACTAGTAAAATTTCATAAAGTGTCTTTGTTTAACTACAAGTAATATGTATCTTTACAAACACATCTATTTCACTGAGCATCTATTCGAGATAGTGCCTAGATTGTATGCCTTTTCACGTAGGTCAGAGCTGACTTGACAAAAAATTTCACTATCTCAGAGTTAAGGGTAGGCACATGCAATTTTGATCAGTTTGAGATAAAATTTCAAACTGATTTATACATTGTAATTTGAAAATAAATCAATTCAGTTTAATTCGTTAAAATATTACAAATCAGTTCAATCCAAATCGTAAAATGCTATTTAAAACGATTTGAATTCACGATTTGGACTATATTATAAAATTAATGATATAATAGTGGGTTGCTATCAATTCTATATCTCTCATTAATATTTAAGAAAGAGTTTTATAAATAATTTTTTTAGTCCTTTTATAAATAATTTTTCTTTTTTAGTTATTATCACGTAGAAAAGATAGAGGTAGTCGTGTATAACTTAAAATGATAAATATATAATAACAAAAATTTTTATAAGATAATATTAAACAGTTTAGTTTGCAGTTTCGTGATTTGAAATTAATTCAATCCAAAATGTAAATCGTAAACAGTGATTTAAAAAATATCAATTTATAAATTGATTTAAAATTTTTTTAAATCAATCTAAATTACAAATTTTGACAGTTTGAATCGATTTAAATTGAATCGACTTGAAAATGTTCATCCTACTTAAAGCTGTTATAGTTATCATTGACGTTTGCTGATGCTTTGAACATTGGTTGGTTTCCTTGTCAACAAGTTATCAACTTTTTTAACTTTTTAGTACTAGGTAGATGCTAGCCTCCATATATGATCTTACAACTTTGTAAAAACTTGTATTTTTAGTAAATAGTCGCTCAAACTTATTTTATTAATTTTCTTAGACAGAGTTGTCTCGTATTCTTAAGTATTTTTTACCTACTTATATATGTAAGTTTCAAGAAAATATTATAATGATAGTATCAAAATATTTAAATATTATAATTTTTTTAATTAAAAAATAAATTTATTTAATCTATTTATAAAAAATATATTATTTCAATTTATTATATAAATATATAACTTTATTTTAGAAAAATGATATTAATCATATTAAATTGAGAAGGGATATCAGTAATACTTTTGGTATAAGTTAGGCAGTTTCAGCATTATTTAACTTGGTTTTAAAATATATTTTGTATTATTGGGTGTGATTTCATGTATGCATCTTATGATTTAAGACGGTTATTAGATGATTCGTGAGTTCTCATTTTTAGGAAGTACGTCTATCCTATACTCGAATGATCGTTTTGATAATGGTTGATGTAAGAGTTTTTTCTATATAAAAAAAAGAATTATTTTATTTGTAACTGAATTAACAGATATTTAGTTAGAGGATGCGGATGATATTTCTGTTAACGGATTTGAACCCCGTTGCATAGTAGGTTATTGTCACATGCTAAAATTACAATACTATCTGTTACAAACTCAACTACAAAGGGTAAATGTTATAAACTGAAACCACAGGGTTACCATTAATTCTCCGTTACTAATAGAGCCGAGGGAAACACGGCTAGTGTGAACTGCCATGCATTTTCGCAACCGTATAATATTCCTTTTACGGATGTATGTTAGACTTCTTAGTAACCTGTATTTGTTTGTGCATGAAGACTGCAGCCGACGATGATATTTACTAAAACCAAAGCAAAACGTTGTTGTCGTTTTGTGTTGCAAAATTTGCGTGTGGGCATCACGTTCTGACCTTGCCCCTAACCCCTTACCCATCTTTACTTACCTACAGTAGTGGGATATATCCGCCTTCTTTCTCTCAGTTCTGAATCGGATCACGACGAGATAAGGAATCCAAATTCATAACAGATCGGATGAGCATTTAGATCGGATCCAATGTAAGGGATATTTCAACAAGTTTGTTTGGTGAAGCAGATTGCTGCTGCTTAACTTAGAATTTGTGAGACAATCTCACTATTTTGCTATGTTAAGAAATTAGGGCAGAAAGTTGTACAATTTGTTGTCTGAAAGCTTAGATTGTGTTCAATTTTAGCTGATTTGGTATGGATCGATAAATTAGAAGTTGCTGCGAATTGGGTCCATCGACAAAGAAAAAGTGTAAAAGTTTGTAGCTTGGAAAGTAGGTGAGAGCTGAAAAGAGAGAGAATAAGCGATTGCTGAGGATCGAAGCAAAGAAGTGGTTGCTGTAAGTAAGCATCGATTCTGAAAGTTCTTGTAACTGTACGTATTTATATATATATATATATAAATAATTGTGTTTAGATTAAAATTCATGAACTGTACGTATTTTAGCTTCAAATTTGATTGTCCAAAGTAATGTTATTTCTAAAAAATTATATTTTTAATGTTTGATTGAATTTATGCTTCATATACAGTCTTAAAATTACAAGAGGAAGTGTAATTTGATTAAATTTTATGATATTCAGGGACATGGCGACACTAGTTGAACCTCCAAATGGGATCGGCTCAACAGGGAAGCATTATTACTCAATGTGGCAAACGTTATTCGAAATTGATACAAAGTATGTTCCAATCAAACCGATTGGTCGGGGGGCATATGGGGTTGTTTGTTCTTCAATTAATAAAGAGACGAATGAAAAAGTTGCAATCAAGAAAATAAATAATGTGTTTGAGAATCGAATTGATGCTTTGAGGACTTTGAGGGAGTTGATCCTGCTTAGACATATTAGGCATGAGAATGTGATTGCTTTGAAGGATGTTATGGTGCCTACTTATAGGTTGAGTTTCAAGGATGTTTATTTAGTTTATGAGCTCATGGATACAGACTTGCATCAGATTATCAAATCTTCCCAGCCTCTATCCGATGATCATTGCAAATATTTTATCTTTCAGGTATTAAATCATGACTCTAACAATAGTATGAGATACCCATTTGATACCGAGGTGACATATGATGACAGTGGTGTAAGATATGATTTTATTTGGGATTTTAGAGTGCTTGCATAGTAATACTTTGCTCTTTTACTTTGCAATATTGATGTAGGATATTTGTCTTTAGTAATACTTTAGTAATAATTAAAATCATAGAAGATGGCTCATAAATGGTCTCTATTTAATTTAGTGAAAATACATAGCTTCTATGGTGAAATTATTTCTTCGCAATCAAGGTTATTGGGCTGCTGGAAACTATTTTGTTGATGGTAGTTATATTTGGTTATCTGAATGGTACTACTAAAATATGGTGAATGTACCTGTGTCTCTAACTGACAAATTTTCATTTATATCTTGTTTTGATTGCTGTTTCTTGTCATTCACTTGTGGGGTTTACAGCTTGTGATAACTTTGATGGGTGCATTTTTTAATATTCCTTCCCAAAAAAATTACTATAAAGGTTTATTACGAGATTGATTTCTGGGCAACAGTTGTGGATCAACAGATGCATAAACTGCAACAGTGTACCCAATTTGCCCTTTTTGCCAATCTTTGAATGCTTATTATTATTCTACGGTCATAGTCCTTTTGTGATTTTGTTGTGCCATCCTGGCAAGTGAAAACCCTGCTTATGCTTTCAGCCAGTAAAAAAGGTGAACTATTTGACATTCCTTCCAGAAAATATTGCTATAAAGCTATGGGCTTAGTAGTGCCTAATGTTGCTAACAATCTCCCGATTCACCCTTTTTGCCAATCTTGGAGTGCTCATTTTATTCTGAGCAATGCCCTTTTCTGATTTTGTTGTGAAATCTTTGCAAGTGACCCTGCTTATGCTTCAGCCAGCAAAAAGGTGAATTTTTTAATATTCCTTCTAGAAAATACTGCTATAAAGCCATGGGGCTTACTAGTGCCCTTATGTTGAAGTTATGGACATGCTATATATAGAATTTGTCTCTTTGGCACTGTTGGTTTCTGAAACAGTGATTTTGTACAAAATTTTAGTGAATTTCAAACTTATTACATTTTCCAATGTTTGGTCTGATTGTGACTAATTGCTGTATGTACTGCAGTTGCTGAGAGGGCTGAAATATCTTCATTCAGCAAACATTCTTCATCGGGACTTGAAGCCTGGGAACCTTCTTGTCAATGCTAACTGTGACTTGAAGATATGTGATTTTGGACTTGCACGGACAAGCAGAGGGAATGAACAATTCATGACTGAATATGTTGTTACTCGCTGGTATCGTGCACCTGAGCTCCTCCTCTGCTGTGACAATTATGGAACCTCCATTGATGTGTGGTCTGTAGGATGCATCTTTGCTGAGATTCTTGGAAGGAAACCCATCTTCCCTGGAACAGAGTGTCTTAACCAGCTAAAACTAATTATCAATGTCCTTGGAACTCAACATGAATCTGATCTTGAGTTCATTGATAATCCAAGAGCTAGAAGGTTCATCAAATCACTACCTTTCTCCAGGGGAGCCCACTTTTCCAGTCTGTATCCCCAGGCTGATCCTTTAGCCATAGACCTATTGCAAAAAATGCTTGTTTTTGAACCATCTAAGAGAATTACAGTCACTGAAGCACTCCAACACCCTTACATGTCGAAGCTCTATGATCCACGATGTAACCCACCTACCCAGGTCCCAATCAACCTGGACATTGATGAGAATGTTGGGGAACAGATGATTAGGGAGATGATGTGGAATGAGATGCTTCATTACCACCCAGAAGCTGCATTTGCCAATGCATAGGGAAAGTCCTTAAATCTTCTTATGGTTCTGTTGCTTCTTTTTTATGTCATAAGATTTAACCTTTTCTGTCTAGGATTGTACGAAGAATTATGGTGTTAAAAGTGATTATGTCAAGGTTTTTAGTCTAGCATGTTATTTATTAGTTCGAGCCTCTTTCAAGGGACATACCTTCTTGAAATTTGTAAATATGTAAGTTTTTATTTTATATTTACGCACGTATGGATGTTTTATTATCTGTGATGCGTTTATGACATTTATCTGGACTAATGAAGGACAAGACGAAAGACGAAAGACTCATGGTGTATTAATGATGATAAAACTATTCATTAGAGGTCGTTTTTCATTTCTGGAATTTTGAATAGAATGCTCTGCTGTCTGCTTCCAAGCAGGTGGAGTCTTTGTGTTACCTACTCTGCCCAAAGGGTCTTCTTACAATCACTAATTTTTTCCTTGTGTTGACGATTTATAAAAATCTGAGAGGGATAAATTCATCTGAGGGCTTGTTTGAGATAGTTGGCTTTTACTTATATGTAAAACAAAGTTGTAAAATGTATTTAATAACATTAACGTTGTATATTTTAAGAAAATTTCTATTTCATAACACAAGAAGTTAAAAATGTAATTGTGTGGTTATAGCACTTTAATGTAAGCGTACTCTTTTAAGTCTTTATTAAAATATGTTAATATTACGAGCTGTGATACTCATAGCTGTTTCATGTTTGGGGAAATTGATTAATCATCACATCTTGTAAGCAGATGTCCTTTCAAGGTTAGACAATGGATTCCTAAATTGTCAGAGTATTAGGATGATGTATTTTACGAAAATGAATCGCCGATGTTGATAGACAAAATGGATTCTTGCAGCCCCTAAAAGCTACAACCTTAATTTTATAGCCTGATTTTTTTATTTAAATTTACACCTAAATTTTTATTTATTGGTCCGAGCAATTCAATTTCTGTAATGTAAAATCTTAAAGTGGCTTTTAATATAATTCAATAGTTGAATTGAAAATGCTAAAGTGGTATTTAATACTATTTTTAATAATTAAACAACTCTTTATTCTTGCGTTACTATTACTAATATGGCCTTAGCTTGGCCCATCAAAAACTATGCCTATTTCAGTATCCCATAAAGGTTTATTGAAGTAATAGCAATCGTATATTATCCGTCAATCCATTTGGACCCGCTTCAACCTCCTTTCAAATGCATAACAATTTTCCACTGACCCAGATAGTTGATCCTTTTCTCATTGCTCATTGGTGTTCCTAATTTTTGTACATAAACAAGTACTATTATGAAATAGCCTACAATATACAGAATATTATTATATTAATTAACTGAATTGTGAGGGTTGATCAATCAATTTGATAAATGGCTGCTGCAATTTGAGGTGTTACTGCAAATTGGAGAAGACAAACAGGGGAATTCAATTTCGGTAATTTTGTTAATGAAGGGAATTGACAAATTTGCCCTCACTTGATTAATGCCTGCAGTATATTCATTAATGACAATTTGATAATTGGCCAAAAAAATTTAAAACCAATTGCAGGTTCCAAAAATCTTGTTGGCTTGCTGATGATTTAAGGACTTTGTGGCTTTGATTCGTCAGAGTGTGTAATTGCTTTCATTCAATTTCTTTTCTCCGTAAATTCTCTGAAATCAATACTATAGACTGGATCCCTTGGGGTGGATGCAGGTTTTTCCAAAATCGAACCACGTAAAATTGCTTCTTGAATCTTCTTTCATTTTCTGGTTTTTTAGTTTCTTGTTTTTGCATTCTAAGTTTGGTTTCAATTCTTTCTTGTTATCATTGCTGGTAATCGATTTCTTGGTTTGAGAATATTCTTTGAGTCTTAACATGAATTATAATAATTTAGGTTAATTGGTTTAATGAAGTCGTGTTCTTAAATTGTTAATAGCTTTGAAACTATCTTTTTGGTGTTGTGTTTTTTAGGTTAGTTTGTCTCATTAGTGCATTTAGACTTTGGTTGCTTTTTAGTTTAATTTGTAAAGTTTCGCCATTTCATTATTTAAATAAAATTGAAGTTGGAGTAATTTAATCGTGCGTTTGCTTTAATCTCTAAGAGACGGACTCTCAGTTCATCACTATATTACTTGAATAGCTCGTGCATTTATGAGATCGAGTAGCTAACAATATCCTTAGTTTAAGTGAAGAGGCGTAATAATAATAAAAAATAGATCAAATAACTCTTATTTTCTTAATTTTTGTATATATGTTTTTTATAAAATACAAACTCAACTCATATAATATGATATAATATAATATAATACCATAACACAATTTTATATCACTATATTCAAATTTTAGGATACAATTTAGTGTTTATAATATTACTCTTTAAAAAATTAGTTTTATCTTTTCTCAAAAAATATATAGTGTTCGGAATAAAAATTGAGACTAGAGGTGGCAAACGGGTCATGTCGGACCGGCACGGCCTGTGAGATAAAAGCTCATATGGGCTTCTATATCGTGTCGAGCACAAGCACGTATAGTAACCGGGTCGTGCCTGGGCCGGCACGAAAAATTTTTAGACGGCTCGTTAGTGTTGTTACTGTACGTGCCAGACTGTGTCTAGTCATGTTGACCCATTTGGATCGTTTCGTGTATCTAATCGGGCCGTGTCTGGGTTGGACCGATGAATGGGCTTAACAGGCCAGGCTTAATAAAATATATTTATTTAATAAAAATAATTAAATTTTTTATAATTTTATTAAAAATAATTAAATGATTATTATAATTTATAAAGAGTTTATTACATTAAAATTATCATAATATAATATTGACACTTATAAATAATAAATTAAAATATGAATAATATAATAAGTTAAAAAATAAAAAATTAATATAAATTATTTAATGTATCAAAATTTCAATATTTGAATATTATTCAATAAGATTAATATGTTAATAATAATAACAATAGAATATCAATTGAATGTTATCTAAATAATATGTTATATATATTAATACATTATACATAGTTGTTAAAATTATATTTTATAATTTAATTTATTATTTAAAAAAGTAAAATTGTAATAAAATGATATTTATATTAATTATTAACAAATCACTTGTAACAAAATTATATTTATAAATATATAATATGAATATATTATCATACTCAATTCAATCATACATAATTATAATTTATAAATAATCTAATAATATAATTATACTTAAGATTAATAATTAATGTAAATAATATCTTATTTTATGTTTTTAGAGTTTTAGTATCAATATTAAATTATTGTAATTATAATATAATTTAATATTATAATTAAAGTATATTTTAAAATGGAATTGCTATTCTATTTAAAATAAAATTTACATTAACAATTAACTAATAGAATAATAGTTATATTTTTAGATTATAATTTTATAATATTAATAAAGTTTAATAATTATATAGACTATTAATAGTTTAATACATTATAATATATATAACATATAATATGTTAATATTGCATTTACATGTTAATACAATATATAATATTATAACTTATGACATATAATATTATGTGTTAATATAATATGTTATACTTATAAGTTAAAACATAAGTATCAAAGCATGTAGTATTAAATGTTATAAATATATAGATGTAGTATTATAATATTATATATAATTATATTTATATATATAAATATATAACATATAATATATTAATATTACATTACATGTTAATATAATGTATTAATATTCTATTCTTATTACATGTAAATATTATAACATATAATATTATAATATATTATATAACATATAATATTAATATATCATAAGTTTTTTATCGCTAATAACTTAATATATAATAAATTGTATACTAATATAAATAGATAACATATAATATATTATATATTACATTACATATATAAGTGAGTAAGTAACATTAATAATATATAATATAAATATATATTTAATATTTAAAAATATATTATTAATTTATTATATAATATATAATACTAATATATTAAATTATGTATGTCATAATAATATTAGTATTGTGAGCTCCGTGTCTATAATCTAAGTGTATAACTGTCATTTTATCTTTTTATTGCATTTACCTTCACCCCCATCTTGTACAGCGTTAACATGTCAATATAGTTTCATATTTATTTTGGGAATTTGAGGTTATTAAGATAGAGTTTTGAGGTCATGAACGCAGGGACATTAACGTAATCAAAAGTAAGTTTTTATTTTAGTGGGACCGCAATGATATTTTTTAGTTAAGAAAAAGATTCAAGAGAAAATGTTCAATTCGTTTGAATGAACTCCTAGACCCAGATTCGTTCGAACGAATGTGTAATTCGTTCGAATGAAATTTGAGGACACTCTATGAAAAATTTTGGTTGTTCGATCGAATAGTAGTTCGTTCGGCCGAATAGTTGATGTCGTTCGAACGAAAATTTGGGGGGCTTTCTGACTTTGGAAGTGCTAGATTCGTTCGATCGAAACTCAGTTCGTTCGATCGAATTTATATTCTTTCGAACGAATCCCCCGATTCGTTCGATTAAATCGACAAAAATGATAAAATTTGCCCTCTTCTAGAAGCTTCTCTTTAAGAAAACTTAAGGGTAAAATGATAATTTCACCCCTCCTATTATATATATAGGGATTGAGGTTGAATTTTTCCTATTTTTCTTCCTCTTTCTCTCATTCTCTTCCTCTCCTTCGTTCTCTCCTCTGTTTCAAAAACCAATCTCTCTATTTTTGTGTTTTCTTTGATTTCTTCTTTGATTCTCATTAGATTTCACGTACTAAACACTCTATGGACTTCACTTTGACACTTAGAGTGTAGAAATGAAAGTGAAGAGCTAAGGTTTCGGCTTCTATTTTGGAACTTTGCAGGTTTGAGGTCAAATTAGAGCAAACCGACGTTACCACGAGATTCGTAGCCTCATTTCTAATTTATTTGTATATTACATTTTTAGTTTTATCAATTTTTATGAAAATAGGTTTTACTGTGCATTCGTATGAACTTTGTTAGATTTATCACACGCATTTTAGTTTTTGCACATTATTCGAGCTGCATTTGATTAAGAAAGTTGTAAGAAGTTAGAAAAAATGATTTAGAGAAATGTAAACAGTAACTGAGGTTACTGTTCCGACGGGTATGTGAGATTCACAGGTCCAAATTGTGAAATCGAGTCGAATTATGCTTGTATAGTTGCAATGTGGATCCGTATCGATAATGTATAGGTAATTAGATGGATAACGGGGGTTTTAACTAGATTCGTGTATTGGTTCGACTTTAGAAAACCCGAATTCGAATGCATTGCACGCATTTGAGTCACCTGCGTCTATTAGAACATATATTGATATAGTTTTGGGTATATGCGATTGGATGATGATATGCAAGTGAGGAATCCGCGTGCTGAGCCGAGGAACGAGGGGAATTAGGGAGTGTATACCCTCCCTAAATAGTGAGTGAACTCCTTCTATTTTGTATTTTTATTCAGAACTCTGTTTTATACAAAAAAAAAGAATGATAATGATTTTGCCTATTACTTTCCGGTATGTGGTTTTTTAATTACAAACAGTTATATCATATTTAAAGTTTCGTACCTTACAAGTTATGACATATATAATTATTATGCTGACTCATATATATAAGTAATAATTATGCGGTGATTCATTATCTAACATTAGCATGCAACTTTTTTAATAAACACCGACTCTTCATTCTTTGATTATTATACGTGTAAAAGTTTGGGAAGATATATTACCAACTGTTATAAATATCAGTACTCCTCTATCGTGAAAGGAGTTAAATATAATAACAAACTATATACCCATTTTGCAAGTATTGGTATTTTAAAATTATATTATTTTTTAGTTAATGTTTTCTTTTTATTTCTTCTTAAATTTCAAGTTTAATTTAAATATTAGAGTTTATATATCAAAATCTTAGTATTACTTCTAACTTTATATTTATATATTTAAATAATAAAAAAATAATTATTACAATAATTTTATTGATCTAAGAAAAATAATCAATAGTTAAAGAAGATGAAATCTATATGGTGTTTGGAATATTCATTCCAAAATATTTTAGGCATCCACGTATAGCTAAAAAAAATTGATATATTTTTCTTGGAATAGAACGTATCTTGATATATTAATTTTTTTCTTTAATCTTAATATCTTAAATTAAATATGTAATTAAAAGTTCATTGAAAAATACTACTGACGGACAGCTAAATATAACAGCAAATGGTTCGAAGTGCACTAAGAATAAATCGTAATATCCTTCTTAAAATGTCATGTCAGTGTTAAAAAATTAATTGAAAAATAAATAAATTTTTACATCATAAAAAGTTATTATTATATGTATAAGTGAATATGGCAATTATATTCATATTCCTATCACTGCCTTCTATTATTGGTTCAAGGTTTTGTATTATTAATATTATTGTTATAAAAAAATTAATTTATATATTTAAAAAAAGTTAATATAAATTTGTTTTTCCTTATTACATGTGTCAACACAGAAACGATCCGTCCCCCTCCCCTCCCTCTTCCAATTGCTCCGCAATGAATCCACCATCAACATAGATTTCCTTTTTCCATTCAAGTATTGGAATTTAGAAAATGCCAAACATTGCCAAGGACCACCATACCCTTTCCATTTCAAAGGTTTAACAGTGTTGGAAAAAATCAATTAAAAAAGAGATAAACAGAGTCACATTAAAAACAGAAGACTACAGCTTTTATTTCATATAACGTTCATGTTGAAAACAAACAAGAAGTGCCTCTATATATAGGCAGAACAAATTAACACATCAGAAAATCTCGGTATCAAATCCCACCACTTAACTATTTATTTGCAACAATAAAAAAAACTTGCTTAAATACAGGAAACAGATTAACAAACTAGAGAAATACTCGTTTGAACTTTGAATCAAATTTCAATAAACAGTACTTAGGTCAAAAGTACCCCACGCAAGGAATTACGAGAACAACTGAGAGAAGCTGAAATTGAAGGGATAACAAGTTTGTTGCTTTCTACAAAGAAGAATCCCCTGACCTCCGCCCCCAACTGTGCATTGATGTTTCTTTCATTATTATTTCGAAAGCCATGTGAAACTCCTGCAATCTTTGTATCTACAAAGTAAAAGGATAGGGATATGTATTAAGTATTCACATTTCACAAACACAGAGAGAACAACAAAAGGATCAAAACCACATGTGAAGATGAATGGAAATCATGACAACGTTGAACAGAATGAACCCGGACACAGCTGTATCTGCATCTGCTTCTGTTGTTTCATTGTACTGGGACCAAACATTTCTCTGAAAATCCAGGAGAGGAGAAAAGTTTGTTAAGTCATTTCTTTGCATCAAACGTCGAATATTTTGGATTTTTATTGGCATCCAACGAATGAATCTACCGTTCACATTCACCGACAACCTTAAATTCAAATGGATGTATAGTTTTTTAATAGGAATTATTAACTGAAAAATCCAAAGTGCAGTGCGGGCACTGTTTTTGAGTGACTTGGTAGCTTCCATGTGGAAGTCCATCTTTTTGCAGGAAAATTTGGAAGCGTTTGAAAAGTTTGAAGAAGGTTCTTCCGAAAGAGACTGTTTGGTACGGTTTTTCAAATGCTTAAAAGTTGGATTTTGCTTCTCTTAAAAAAAAAAAGAGATTTTAAATTAAAGTTGAAAGATGTTTGGTAAATTAATTTATAAAAAGTCTTTTTTATAGAAAAGTTATTTGGCATAACAGTTGAAATAATCTCTTTTT
>JAVXUL010141632.1:1560-14821 GCA_035590515.1 Trichilia minutiflora
GTGACGTCGAAAAGGACTCCCAATGGAGAAACTCCGATTCCTAAGTCAGAAATAATGTGGAGGAAAAAAGAAATATATTTTCCACAAAAGCAACAGAGAAAAAACCGAAAATGGCTTGAAATGGGAGAAAAGTGTGTAGAATTTATACCCAAAGCTACCAAACGAAAATTGTTAGAAATGATAATAATTAGGCTTCCTTTTTCTCTCTCCGATTCTATCAGTGTATAATTGAAGTGCAAACTTTCGGTGAGGTTCCAACCAAAATGTCCAAAATCTGAGAGAGGCCCTATCTCTGTTGAAGAAAATTGTCTTATATAGTGTCTCCCCCCTGAATAGTGGTTTGGCATTGGAGAATGAGAAGGATGTGACGTCTGACATGGGACAGTGTACAACAGAATTTTATTAATGATTCTGACACATCTACATGAGTATAGGCCTGACACCGTCCTATCACCTGAAAAAATGATCAGAGGATGTGACGGGTGCATTTAAGGGGTCAACTATCAACAATCATTTCCATTTTTGATCTAAAGGAAGGACACATGTCTGTTGATACACTGTGTAGAAATTCCCGTCCTGATCAGGGATTGCCTATAAATTAGTTATTAAAAGATTTCGGGCCTAAGATGATTCCCCTGAGAAGCTATCCGGGTCTCTGGGGAGGCGACTTGTCTCAGTTGATGCTGTTGGATGCCTCAGACATGCTGTGGATAATCGCGTCATACCTGAAAAGGAGCTTTAGTCTTCATAGCACCTGAGTCGGTGAGAATTCTGAAGCGCCATTAATTTTTCTGGGATACTGATTACCTGAAGTAAAACTTATTGGGGTCATGAAATCCCTGAGAAGAGGGATTCTCGGGATGAAATTTGTCCGAAATCGTATATTCCTTGAGTAAGAAGATATTTGGGGCGAGATATATCTAAGATAGAATTGTGTAAGATTATTCCTGATCATTTATATGTGCCTTATTGATAAGGCATCTATATATCATCCCTATTTTTTTTTTGGAAACAATAAATATATATGATATGATTGGAAATAGGGAAATTAAGTTGTTGGTGTTTTTTTTGCAAAGGAGTGCATTTTCGCTTTAGTTGCCTGACATGCCAAACTGCTGTGCTTGTATATTTTTTTGAGCAGAAGCGGTTGAAAAGCAAACAAGTTAAAGAAAGGAAAAGAATGGTGCTGCATGGATTCTACATATCTTGTTGATGAAATAAATTATGTATCGATGTCCTGTCCAGATGAACGATCATGATTCTATTTGAGCAGTATAGAAAATCCAATTTATTTTGATAAGTTCTCAACAAGGCAACAAGCAGCTCGGTTTAATTCACATCTCTTGTTAGATATTACCATCATTTTTTTTATTTGTTTAAAATTCATATTTTTGCTGAAATTGTATTATCACATAGGCGTAATCTAATGTTACGATTTCAAATACGGTTTCCCATCTTTGTATTTAGGATACTAGTTTTGACAAGTCAATATGAATGCTGGCTGTCTCTCCCTCGTGCAAATAATATTGTCAAGTCAATTTGACGGTCAAATTGAATGAATTGGGTCTAGAAAACTGAAACCGACATAGGCTTCAGCTGTTTAATTAGGCCTTTTGATTAGTTACGGGCTCCCGGAAAATGACATTATCATAATTTGATTGTATGATTTGTTTTATCAAAATTTTCTTGATTACATATTTTGTGAAAAAAGGCAATACTAAATTGGTTGAAAGAGATCCACGTCTGTCCATTATTCTTGAATTGCTTCACGAGTTAACAATTGTTGACTGAGGAGGATATAAAATTCTTTATTTAAAACAAACCTAAGATTGACAGGAAATTGCGCACATAATTATTAAAGCAACATATACTGTGGTACACATGCAATTGATTGGATAAAGACGTTTATAAAACACTTGACGAGGCCTGAGCAACAAATAGCCCACAAATTAAGTGCTTCATATAAACAGAGGTCATCTAGGCCCACTTCAAGCACCATATTAGTTTATTGCGTGATGAGCGCGCTGATATTAATATTATTACGTCTTGACAACAGCATCGCTGTAGAGCTTGTTGAAGACTTGTGCCGCATCCTCAGGACTCACCAGGGATCAATAGTTCCATTTTCTCCAAATTTCTCATGTTGTCAATATGACAATCCATGAGTTACGAAATAACATATGGTCCTCAATTCGGATCACACTACTAAAAGCTGATAAGATTTCGGAAGATGGTTTCTGTGACTTCCTGAATTAATAAAGGTAGGATCTCGAGGACACCACGATTGAATTAACGTGTACTCGTCGGAATATACCCTGTTGAATTTGATCCAAGAGGTTTTAATGCTTATCACCGACGGGAATGGTTTCCATCCTACATTGGGTGTATTCAAGTAACAAAATCAATGAATGTTTTTAGAGGTCAAGAATATTCTTGATTTCTATATTTTGGAATTCTTTTGGCGACACAAAGGACGCAGTGGACGAGAAATATTACTGAATACGTTTAGGGTAATAACGTTCTCTTCTTCAGGAATTTTTAGTTAAGGCAAAGATACACACCGGCATTCACCAAGGAATTTGATGAATATGAGACATGCATCAGGGTCTTTTGCTACCTCATCCGCATCTCTGGGGAACAAAACAAGAACGCAAACATCAAGAACCAATAATTAAACAACGTATATATCATTTTTTTCTTGTTCTTCCTTTTCTTGAGCAGTGAGATTTTGGCTAGCACTGCTCAATGCTGATGAGATTTCGCAATAGTCTTTGTCGTTCCCTGAATCAGCAAATGCGGGATCTTAATATTGCCGTTTCGAAAAGTTGTGTCCAAGATGCTATCGGAAACTATTCTCTTGAATCTTACTCCCCTAGCTATTGCATGATATTGCCAGAAATATGAAAGCTTTAAACCATGGTTCTGAATTGTTCTGATTTTATAAAAGGTTTATGAGATGAGAAAATGTTACCAAAGAAGTCAACAGCTAGTTGATTTAAGGACTTGTTTTCAGGAACCACCGTGAAGTTATACAAATGATCAAGCAATAGCAATAGCATATGGTTGACAAGCAAAATCAGGCCATGCTTTAAAACTTCTAACAAACAGGACATATCCGCAACCTTGCGGAACAATTCATTGATGAACAGATGAAGCAACCATCAAGTACTAGTCACAATGCCGTTTTTTGGACTATCTTCCACACAATGATCTTCTAACTTGCTAAATTTCCTACCTATTTGCCTTTATAGAATTTTGCAGCAGGTATGATTCTGATTATATAACCTTATGGAAAATTTGGAAAAGCTGTCTACATTTTTATGTACAAGCACATTCATCTTCAGACAATGTTTCAGTTAATGTTCCTGGTTGAATAATCTGTAAGACTAAGCTGAAGCTGATAAGGTTAGTCTACATAACGGTGAAGTATCATACAATTGTTTGGAAATCCATGTCCTTGAAGGACAATCATACCTACACCCTAGTGCCTAGTGGTGAATTATTATATCATTATCCAAAACTCTATGTATTTAAAGGAAGATTGCCAGTCACACTCAATTATGGAAGAATTCTACTTCAACACGACCTAAATGAGACGTTGTTTGAACTATTATTTATAGGATTCTTCACAAGTTTACATCCTTAAAAGATCATTTTTATCCCCATTAGATACGGGAGAATTCTACCCGCATACAACGCAAACATTACATTACATAACAAGGGGATTAGAAAATAGTCGGGTCATTTTTAAAATATATTGGGCTGAAGTAGCCAACCTAATGTCCATTGAATATCTCGGCCTAATTTTTAGTTCTTTTCAGCCCAATATCGTCATCTCTGTCGTAGCCCGTTAATGTCATAACTCCGTCCCTTATTGATTTACACGTTGCACACGTGGCAGAACATGAGATAAGCCTAGAAATGTGCGACAATGTGAGCGTACCATGGTGTACACGCGTCGATCGTTCAACCAACAACCCGTCCCTGGCTCGTGGATACCTCGAGTTCAAGCTCAACGTTAAACATACGCACAGCTAAACACAACCAATACTAGCATAACACGTGTAATGGTACGAATGTAATTTCGAACTCAGACGAAGGCCTTTGGTGTACTTTCACTCTTGTCCCTCTAAAACCTCGTCTTTAGTACTCCTTGAACCTCTTCTTTCAGCTTCCCAGCTTCTTTCCAAAAAGAACATCTTCCTGCCGCCACCATGGCCGGACTCAGCCGACTGAGAGTAGCCGCTTTGAAGCTGTCCCAAATCGCCAGGATACGGGCCTACGGATCGGCGGCTGCGGTTCAGCTGCAGTACGATTACTACGATGACGACGAGTACGAGTTTCACAGGGAAGCGAACGAACCGATGCTGAGGGTTGACTCAGCTGTGTTGCCGCCGATGAGGGGAGTGCAATGGGTGCTAATAGGGGACCCAGGCGTGAAAAAACACGTTTACGCTGCGAAGCTTTCGGAGCTTCTGGAAGTTCCTCATATATCTATGGGAAGCCTTGTCAGACAGGAGCTTAACCCGCGATCTGCTCTCTATAAACAAGTATTTTTTTCTCCCTTTTGCTTTTTTGTTCTTATTGTATTTTTCCTATCATAATTTCAGGTGTTGAAAAAGGTCTTTGTGTTATATTCAAAGAAATTATTTTGGTGTAATTATTATAAAATACGTTCGTTTATGATTAATTAGATAAATAATGAGAAATAACGAAGGTTGGTGAATAAACTTTCTGTTAGGATGCCAGAATATGGTGTGGGAAATTTGGCAAAGTGAATGCCGGTACATCAATTATAAATGCTTTTGATTTTGTGATATGCTTGATAACATTTGGTTAAAGCTGAATTCCCTTGTTAAATGATGATTGAATTTCATTCTTTGTAGACAGACAGTTTGGTCGTTAGTGACTTGTTGTCATTGAAATCTATTATGTCCATAGGGTAGGTTCAATGCATAACTACATGATATGATCTTTTGTTTTTCCGCCTTGTCAAAGTAGTTATACTTTGACTTTTGTAGTTTATAAATTTTTATTTGTTCTTGTCTGATATATCTTCTTATTACTATGGCATGCGATTTCATTTTTCTATGCAAAATTGTGAAACATCTGATTTTTCCAATAAGCATGGGATCCTCTTACTTTCAGTACTCTTTCTTACCTGTTTTGGGTCTTCCACCTCTGTAGATTGCAAATGCTGTAAATGGAGGAAAGCTTGTTCCTGAAGATGTAATTTTTGCATTGTTGTCAAAGAGGCTGGAAGAAGGATACTACAGAGGAGAAAGTGGGTTCATTCTGGATGGAATTCCTCGGACGAGGATTCAAGCTGTAAGTCTGAAGTTCTGTTATCACGGCCTTTGTTTTCTTTTCTCATATCCTGTGCGGGTGCTGCATGATTATATAATACGTATGCTTTGGTTTTGACTTTCTTAAAAAGCCAGCAGTTAGTTCTGTGTCTTACATGTCCTTGAAACACTGGATTTCTTTGCAGGAGATTCTTGATCAAATTGTGGATGTTGATCTAGTTGTGAATTTTAAGTGTACCGAAGAGAACTTGGTCAAAAAGAATCTAGAAACTGAAGCTTGCGCTTCTCGCCAAGAAATTCTAAGCATGGGCAGTGCTGGGTTTTCCTCTGCTGATGCAGCCAGTGCCTGGAAGGAAAAACTTCGTATCTATGCAGAGCAGGTACAAGATGCTCCACATTTTATTTGTTGGTTGGAACTGAGAATAATTTTCATACACATGATACTTCCAGCATTTTTGGATGGACCATTTATTGGCTTGGTGTTGGCCAATCTGTCTTAGTATAAAACCAGTGAAGCTACCAGCTACATAAGCACTAAGTTACTCATGACTAATACCACACCGAATAAAACCAGTGAAGCTACTAACATAATCTCTTCTTTATCTGATTCAGAAGTGTTCCTGTTATGATGCCTAATCTGAAGCTATTCATAATTGATATACTTTGACCATTTCAGGGTAAAGCACTGGAAGATTACTACAGGAAACAGAGGAAACTTCTTGACTTCCAAGTGGCTGGTGCACCTGGAGAAACCTGGCAAGGTTTGTTGGCTGCATTACATCTCCAGCATGTGAATGCTGTTAATTCCTCGCAGAAGCTGACTGCATGATATATTTTATCATCTGATTCAGAGACTCCTTTATATTCATATTTATATTCCGGCATAATAGTAAATATGTATAAACCGAGTGATAGTTGAAATTTTGTTCTTTTTGCAATTGAAGGATGGTAATTTTCTAATGTAATTTTGATTGAGAGATGACAAGCAGTTAAAATTGCTGGCCTGTATGACTACTGTTATATAAAGTATGAATTTTCCTTTTATGGTCCAGTCCTTTCCTTCTTAACGAATTAAGGAAATTTGAGAACAGGAAATATTATATGGAGTATGAACTGATGGCCTTCGCGACAATCAGGGTGAGCTAAGATTTTCTACTAAACCTTCAGACGGCTCGTCAGCTTGTTCAAGAAAGATTAGAAATTGGAGGAAATTTGCCGAGTCAAAATATAATAAAATACTTATTGGTTATGCACTCTGGACTGCTCGTTTATACTTTTTGAGCATGGTTCGCGCCTACTTCAATAGTGGTTGTTTATAGTATTGGGGTTTCAACATGTGAACAAATTTACAGTCAGTTATTTATATGCACCAGATAATCTACCTATATTTACTCGCTGTTCATACATGTCTCGAAAGAGTTCATATCTCACAGCATTTTGGTTGCTAGTTCCCTTGCATGCACAGCTGGGCCTAGCTGAAACAGGTGAAGGCCTGGAACCATCAAATGAAGATTGAAGCCGAAGGAGAATTCAATTCATCAAGCTCGTCATCACAGGTGCATGATTTTCTAATCACTGAGGATCCATTTCTTCTCAGCTGAGATTGGCTTCCAAACTCTGCAATAATACTAACAATGCATTGGAAACTTTTGATAGATTCCTCCCCATCTTCAAGTGGATCCTGATTCAAGATAAAGCAAGAAGATCAGTTCCAGTCTTGACAAGGGCTCCAAAATCACAGATTTGTCAAAGTCAAAAGATAATGCACAGGTTTTTCAGGCAGATTCTCGATGGCCATTAATGATACATCTGAAATGCAGTTAACTCCAAAGTCAGAATTATGGTCCAGTCTACCAAATTATTTGCCGAACTAAATTATCAAGCAACCATCACGACTTTTACTATTTTTAGTTTCATGAAGACGAGGGAGTCTTATTTATCTCAAGAATACTCTACAAGAGATGAATTAAGTGACAAATGAAAAGTTGTAGATTGATTCAGAATGGACTAACCTCAGATTCCAAAGCTTTCGAGAACCACATCTGGAATCGGGTCAGGGCAAAACTCATCAGGGACAAGTGTCAAGACTCTTGATCAAAGAAGCACCGAAGGTAGGGCATACCTTCTAAAAGATAAAATATAGAACCATGAATAACGACGGCAAAGTACTGACTTTGCACACCTAAGAGAAGGGAACTGCTCTAACCTCTTTCCTGATGCTTTGACTTAACAGGGTGTCCTTTGAAAGCATCACGAGATCACTCACAGCATTAAGAAGATGGAAAGACTTGAATAATGAATATTGTCTTTCATCGCTTCCATTTGCAAGTCAGTCATCATCATCCATACCAAATAGGTCGCTCAGCCACCTAGACCAGTTCCCAATCTGAGATCCACAGCACCAAAATCTAATGAATGCTATTTTTGTATAAATTTCAAAACTACATAGAAAACTTTTGATTCCTGTTACCATTATAACTTGATACCTACTGCAGTGTTATAAGACATTTAATAAGAATTAAAAACATTAAAAAAATCAAGGGTCCAGTTTGATGAGTCTCAAATTGTTGCCTCCTACGTACTCTACATAGCATAAACCATTTGATACCTTGAGGTCAGTTGGATATACACTCCAAAGGGGCTAGAACCATCTTCCTTTTCTTCAAAGAAGGAAGAACTGAACACTCAGTCCAGAAATATTACCATATGGTCAAAAATTAGAAATGTGATGATATGCATGGATGCAGGATGAGGTACTTCACAGAGGTTTTGAATTTTTTTACATGAGACTATCATTTTATTTTTCTCATAAGAAATGCAAGATCTAGCACCGTCAGATGGAATTTTGAAAATAAATCAGTGTGTTGCCCCACCCCACCCGCTCTCCTACAACCCTTTTTATAGTTGCATGATAAGACAATACAGGCGCAAAGATCAAACGTGGGTGCAGAGAAATAGTAAAGAGAGGTCACATGAAAATAATCTATTAACAACTGAGAGTATCACGATCTGTCTAATATCTACCAAAATACTGATGATCTGTATCTCAAATTACCCTGCAAACTAAGATTTTTATTACTTACCGCATTGTTCAGTTGCGGCCCAGCCCGAAAACTTGATTTACCAGCTGGAATAGGGAGCACCGGGGGACCACTAATGGGATCAGATACAAGATCAGTTGGATTTCATCAGCAGACTCACAATGAATGGCATTGAACGTAGCAACATCTAATCTAGCCACGCATTGCTCCGTTATCTAGGTACAGTAAAGAAATGGGTAGTAAGCAAATATACTCAGCTGTAGAACAATGGATTCATTGTGAAAAGGGGCAAATCAATTTAAACAAAAGTTTGCCATGAAATTGCGGAAAATGCACAAACTTGAGCATTAACAGTTTCTTTTCACAGTTATAGACACAAATATTTTGCTCAACAATGAAGTTGTCAAAAATTGATTTCCTTATGGTAAGATCCTGGACCATCCAGCCACTATTGCAATCTCTGTAGCCAGATCAATAAACCTCAGATACAAAATAGCCAAGGGTATATATGAGCAAATTCCTTGCATTTCTTCACTATTTATTTGTTTATTTTTCTGAAAGTACATTTCTTCGTTATTTAGTTATGCACAAAAAGATATTACTGAGAAAAAAAATTTTAAATGAAAAATAGAAGTTGAAAACAAAACCAGATCAACTTAGCAGTGAATCAACACTCTGACATTGAAATTTGTCAAAAGATGTTAACCAGTTTAAAAAAAAGGTTCCTATTAATTTATAGCGAATGCCTACCTTATGATCGAGCATCTAAGGATCTTATTTAAGAGTAGCACAAACAAGGTATTTTTCCCAATGACGAAAAGATTAACAAATAAACAAATTGTTGATCTTCTCATCATTGGGAAAATATTGTTTGTGCCACTTTTATTAAGACTCTGAAATACTCAACCATACCATTTACAGTGTTCAGGGATATTTATGCTTGCACGAAACTCTTCTCCAAATTAAGAAAATATTCACTTCCCTCATTTCCAAAACTGAAAAAATGGAAATAGTGAAACAGACTATAAATTTACCAATCTAGCTAACAATCGCAGGCAGCCACATTAGTGCTCTCCAGCTTGAACAGGACAAAGTCTTTCACAGGCATCCTTGAATGCCTTTTTCCCATGGTCCAATGAAAAGTTTGCTTGGTCTTGATTAGCCGAGCTTGATGTCCTTCCAAAGTGTTTCCTTGAGCCAGGACCAATGTCTCTATCCATCACCTTTTCAGTAGCAGACTGCATGTGTGGAGTCAAAGTCTGGATAAAAGCAAGAAACAAGATCAGCTGAGAACTATAAAACCACTTCTTAGAACAGTATCCACTTAAATCCAACAAAAGGGGCAAAAGAATTAAATGACAACCTGCCACCAGACAGACTTGATGATTCGAGAGAATATCCAAGCTTCAACCTTTTCCCGTGCAAATGCCGATGTACAAGGGTCCTCCCAGTCACTGAAATTTCCACGCATAACATTTCTATTTTCCTTTTAGCGGGGAGAAGACTCTTTCCATTTTAGTGGAGATGATATCTTGTTATTTGCCCTTTGACTGGCAGAAAATGGCTGCTCTAGGGCCCCAGCGGCCTAGCATATTATTGCTATCAGCACAACAGAATTTGACGACCAAAATGTCATCCTGTAATGAGAATACGAAAATCCTTAAATGAGGTCCTAATGATTGCTAGAAGTTTTCCTTACACAGTTAATGAAACATACATATATCATGCTTTTAATTGCAGCAAGTGCAGCACCATGAGTGGACGGCTCTCCTAAAACATCACTCAGTTGGATCTTTGCAACACATGTTGCATCTATGAAGAGATATCTTGAGAAGAAAATCCAAAACTATTATAGGAGATTGTGGTCAGGAATGTTAAGTGG
Organism: Trichilia minutiflora; assembly: GCA_035590515.1. NCBI lineage: Eukaryota > Viridiplantae > Streptophyta > Magnoliopsida > Sapindales > Meliaceae > Trichilia > Trichilia minutiflora. The sequence goes on from JAVXUL010141632.1 coordinate 11,790, forward strand.
CAGGTTCGAACGCATATGAAGGTGTATCAAGCTGCTGTCAGTGGACTTATCATAGTGCTTGTATATTCTAAGGTTTCATTTACTAAATCTGAAAACCTAATGCATTTTTGGCAGGCCACAAGAAGAATACAAAATGAAGGAAAATTTTGAACTTTATAAGTGACCAAGTTCAAGGTGTATCACTTGAATAGAAAAAACTATGAAGAAATGCAGAATCTGATTTTCAATGCCTAGGAACATCGTTTCCACAAGCTTTTGCAACCAAAACTAGTCCTGATACGGCACTTCTTGCTTCATTAGCTCTCCCTGATCAGGAATTTTCTTTGCACAAATGAAGATACAGCCTAGAAATGTGCTGGCTATTTTTGTCAAGATATTGTCATATAATAATTTTTAACTTTTATAAGTTACTTTTTATTATAAAATTATATTTCAACCTGTCCATTAGAGAGTAAAAAAAATTTTAATTTGTAAAATTTTTATTAATGTGTATTTGAAAATTGGAGGTCAGAAAATATTCGTGATATCGTAACAGTTTTAACGCGAGTCGTTTCCAATACTCGTTGGCAGTAGTCGTCGACAATCTGCGGTTGTTCTCACTTAGCACACGAAAGTGGAGCCCACGCTCAGCGACAGTAGTGCCGCCTTTTGGGCATTTCATTTCATGGGCCGTACCTTTGCCCCATTTGGACTATTATTAAAACAACTTCGTTTAGTGAAAATGCAGAAAATTTTAAAAGGTGGGGGTTTTCCAGGTTTCTTATTTAAACAAGGACAAAAATTTTAAATTGTGATTAAAAAATTGAAGAATATTTGATGAAAAGATTTTAATACTATGTTATAAAATATAATTTTACTCGAATGATTAACTTAATTAAATTATTTTTCAAAATATTTAATTAACTAAGAACCAAGATCTAACAGCCTAGGTTTAGCCATCACAGTCATTATTAACACATTATTGTAAACTAATTGCCAAGAAAAATGATCTTAAAATCAAAGGATATGTAGTTCATAAAAGAGACAAAATCATATATTACCGTAATCTATGGATAGATTTCCTAATTTATTAACGTTTATTTATTAAGTTATTGTGATTTTTTTTTTTTTTTTGGCTACATGCTTGATGCTCCCTGCCCTTAATTTTGAAGCTTCAGAATCTCCTGGCAATTGACAACTCAGAACAGCAGCCATAATGAACACCAAACGAATAATGTTTTCATAACCAACACAACACAGAAGCAACACTAGAAACATAAATCTATGAGGGTGTTTCACTTCTAATAGACTAACCACAACTAGGACCACTCTGCTCTTAATTTACACCAGAATTTACTCCACATCAACCAAGCAATCCAATAATTTCTCAGGATCCTTTATTCTGTAATACAATTCATCACAATGGGCCTATTATCTTGTGAGGTTTTATTCCTTAAGATTGAAGTAAATGCAAATCCTTTCACGGGATGTTAGAATAGTATATTCAATTTCAGAGGCTCTGTGACCAACAGCCAGTTATGGTTTCAAAAGGATGATGCATGATAACTCTATTCCACAAAATAGATTTTGCGATGTACAAGGTCAACGAATCAAAACTCACATTTACAATTACAACTGTACATATAAGGGGGGGAAATGTAATGAAATTTAGGCATACGTTGTTGGGTATGGCTACGATGTAGAATCTGACTTCTGATCTGAATCAGCTGTGGCCTGGACTTGAGCTGCATACTGTAAGTTCCAAAGGACATCCTCAAATGAGGGACGCGTTGATGGCTCAGGACATATGCATTTGTTTGTGATAGATACAGCTATAGATAACGACTCTTGGCAGCAGGTGGTTAATACACCTGGATCCACAATTCGTCTTCGACCATCCTGGCTGCCAAAGGATGCCTGTGAATTGTGAACAAAATCTCAGGAATATATCATCTCAAACAAAATAAGCATGACACAATTCCTAGTTCTCTAATTTTTTGGAATTTCTTATCTGATATATGCTATCTTAAAGTTGAGAGATACAGTTAAGATATCGAGGATGCTATATATATGTAATATTAATTAAAGTAGAGCTTAGAATGTCTGTTTCATCTCAGATGGTATAAATTATGAAACAAAGCTAAGAACCAACAAAATGTTGTTGAATATGGTAAACTTAATGTTCCATGATACGGAAAATACAATCAGGAAGAAAGTTTTAGCGTACCATTTCATTCAGTAGAAATGCCTCTCCTTTTCCAGTTACTATAGGCCCAACAAGTGATTCAAGTAATATAAACCCAAAGTTGTAAACATCCTCCTCTATTTTGGACCTTTGGCTACAATAAAGGAGACAATACAGTTAATTATAAAGAAATGTTACAGCAGTTAACCCAAAAGTTATAAATGTTCATGGATTCTTTCAGTATTTGAATTATCTCCAACAGAATCAAAGATAAAAGAGGTGACAGTTTTTGCTGCAATACTGGTATCCATTTTGTCTGTTCTCAGAATGGAATTATAAAGTAACATGGAAGCCTGTTTATATGAATGTAGGAAAAAGGTTGATAATTATGTCAGTTATAATATAGCAGAAGCTGTATTGCCAATGCCCCCACCCTCCAAAAAAAGACACAGAAGTATTATTTTAAAAATTTGCTACTTGATGAAGGAGATGGTACCTCAGCAGTAAGTGGAAGTGGAAGTGTTAGTTATTACTTCATTAACTGTCTACAGTAGGTTGGCAAATTTTAGAAGTGGATCCCACCAACAAAGGTGTTATTTATCAAATACACATTATTGATCATAACGCATTCCATTAATATAACCGCAATGCCTTCTTATGTGAAAATCTTTAACATGTTAGAATAAATGAGAATACATACCACACTTTTGGACCTTCCCCTTTTGCCTACAGAACAAAATCAAAAGAATGTCAGAATAACAACCAGGAACTACAGTATCATTGCTCAATCAACTCAACAAATTCAAAATCCAGGGCATATACCTCACGCTTTTCATTTTCTTCCATAATGATAGCGATTGCATAGTCC
>JAVXUL010141653.1:0-14819 GCA_035590515.1 Trichilia minutiflora
GTTAAATCTGAAACTCTCTTCTTGTTTTCCTTATACTTAACACATAATTTCTCAAAATCAGATTTTAATATTTCATATAGATCAAGCAACTCATCATATATCAAATCATTTTCATTATCAAAGCATGAATCATAATATTCAGAGGAAGATTTGGATTATACTTCATCATCTACCTTTGTCATAAAGCAGAAATTTACTTGTTCATGATTAGAGGCTGAAGAGCTCTCTTCACTGGAAGAATCATCTCATATAACTTTCATTGCTTTCTTCTTTTTTCAGTCCTTTTTATCTTTTCTGTTGGGATATTCTGGTCTAGTGTGTCCAAGTTTCTTGCACTCATAGCATATTATCTTTCTCTCTTTTTCTTTATCTTTCTCTCTGTCCTTCTTAAATTTTTTTGGTTTCTCCCCTCTGTGGAATTCTTTTCTTCTCTAGTTTTTTCTTCTGCCTTTGTCTTTATCGAACATTTTCTTCATTCTCCTAGCCATCAGTAAAAATCGATCATTTTATGATGTAGTCTCTATTCTCTCATCATCTTCTTTATTTTTGAAACTCTTGAGAGCAATATTCTTCTTTTTATTTTCTCTGTCATCCTGCTCTCTTCTATGTGCTTCAAGTGGGAGCTTACTAAGGTCGTGAGCTTCTCTAATGGCTATCACCTTTGCTTCCTAAGTTTTTGGCAAACTTCTTAGTATCTTTGCTACTATGTCTGCATTGGAGTATGTCCTGTCAAGAGCTTTCAATCCATTTAAAATGTCAGTAAAGTATGTGTACATGTCTTTGATAGACTCATGAGATTTCATATTGAAAAAATCATAGTCATGAACCAACATGCTTATTTTAGAGTCTTTGACTCTACTGGTTCCCTCGTGTGTTACCTCAAGCATATCCCATATTACTTTGGCTGTGTCACAGCCAGACACACGGTTGTATTTGGACCTATTTAAGGCATAGTACAAAATGTTCACGGCCTTTCCATTTAGTTGAAATAGATTTTTCTCCTCTAGAGTCCAATCTCTTTTAGGTTTCAACTTTCTCTCTCTGGTGTCTTCATCTAAGATTATAGGAAGACTGTATTCATCCTCTATTATGGTGAGAATATCAAAGTCTAATGTACTAAGGTATCTCTGCATACATTTCTTCCAATATGCATAATCAGATCCATTGAAAAATGAAGGTCTGTTTGTAGACTGACCCTCTATCATATGTGAAGGGATGCTGGAAAATGTGGCCATAGTGATCTACTCCTCACAGGAATTTAATCCTATATACGTGAGTGAAGCTCTGATACCAATTGATGGCACAGTTGGCAAACCAAGACGGGGGTGAATTGGAGATTAAAAAAAATTAGATTCAAAAAACAGAATGCTTGTGCAATGAATATAGAGAGTGAAAATAAAACACAGAAATGCAACTCTCAGTTTTTATAATAGTTCGACAATCCATCTACGTCCACTCTTCTTAGTTGAATCCACTCACACCGAGGATAACTAATAACTTGTTTATACGGGTCAAGTGAAACCCAAAATAACTATTTCTTTCACGGGTGAAGGACAACCTCAGAAAACTACTTTCTTTTGAATGGGTGAAGTACAACCCAATACAATAGTTCTTCTTATCACAAGTGAAGAGAAACCCACAATTAATTCATAGAAATTAATTTCAAAAACTCTCTAAAAGAGTGAATATTCAATATGAATAATTTCTCTCACTAAAAATTAAATACAAAGAGTAAAAATAAGAGAATAATAGAATATTTTTAGGAGAATGTTTTCTTGCTTTGATCAGTTGTTCTTAATGCACATCGACACCCTTTTGTCTTCAAAACTTCTTGGTTATATATCTACAATAACTTCTCCACAATGGTTCTCTTTTCTTGCATTAATGGCGGTATTGAATGTCTCTGAACTAGTCGTTACAGACTTGATTTTCGTAAGGGTATCGATAGGTGTCTTAGGGTATCGATACGATTGAGTTGCTGAGCCTAAAGGTATCGATACGTTATCCAACGTATCAAAACAAGTTAACACAAAAGAGATGAAGTCTGTCATTAAGGTGCTTGATCCAAGCCTCAAGGTATCGATACATTTGAAGACTCATCAAGGGTATCAATACGTTTGTTCATATTTCCAGGGTTCTAAAATGTTTGCTGTATAAACGAACACATCTTTGTCTCCAAGGTATCGATACGTTTGACTAAGGTTTTGATACATTTACTGGCAGAGTGAAGGTATCGATACGATTGAAGTAAGGTTCTAGAACTCGGGCTTTGAATTCGCATTGTAGCTTAAACGTGTTAATACGTTTAAGCAATGTATCGATACGTTTGTGCCTTGGTGAGCTTTCTTAACGCTTTGACGTCATTTTACTCACCTATAAAAAAGTACAAAAATCTTTCCAAAGACCAAGTGAAATATTTGTTCTTATAACATTAAAATCAACACATATATGCTTAATTTTCACTTGTTATTGATTTTGGCACCATCAAAAACCAAGAATAAAATACGGATCAATATGCCATCAATTTTATGTTAATATTTATGGCATCAATTTTTCATAAACATATTAATATATTATCATCAAAAATATCTTGGAGCTATCAATCTTCCCCTTTTTTAATGATGACAAAATACATGCATATAATAAATATATTCTCCCCCTTTTTGTCAACAAGCAAAGAAGGGAAACACAATTATTCTCCCCCTTAATATGCATCAAAAATATATAAAAATATATCATCCAATATAAAAATAAATATAAGAATATAATAATCCAAAATTAAATAACTGGCATAAAGTAACTAAATTCCATCAAAAGGAACATATCATCCTAAAAATATCATTTATAAGCACATATCATCAAAAATATCATAAAAAATGTTCTAGTTAGAATCAACAGGTGTAGGAATAGATTCTGATCCAGTCACCAAATGAGGACACGGATCCAATGAAGTAAGACGTGAAGCCAAAGGAGTAAGACGAGGAGGAGGTGCCTTAGGATGAAAAAGGTCAAAAATACGTGTGAGGAGGAGGCTGACGACCTGAAAATTTAGGACGATATCTATAGAATGATCCTGGAACAACCCCAACTGAATGTCGTAATTGAGCAATCTCACCGATCAATCTTTTCTTAACTTCTTCCAACTTCACTTGCGTAATAGTATCATGAATAAATACCTTATCCTTTACTTTCTCTACCAACTTCCCCATAGTGTGCATCACCTAAAATGCCTCGTTTATGCGTGTGTCAAGATTCTGCATAGTTATCATAATGGTCAACTCTAGAGTAGCAAAACTATCGAGGAGTCAATCAATCTTGTACTCTAAAGTGGGTGCAGGAAGAGCTAGAGGCACTAAGCTGCTAGGCTGAGAAGAGGTAGAAGGACCTGCTGAAGAGGGTGGAAGAATAGGTATGGCCTGGGTCTACTGTGCTGGAGGAGGAACAGAAGGTGAAGGCTCTTGCTGTTGCTACTTCGGTTGCTGCTGAGGCTACTACACTCCAGAACCTGAAGGAATATCACCCCGATCTACCTCTATACCAACATCGTCCACTCGAATAGGAGGACCACCAACCTGCTTCAATATCCACACACCCAGAGCCTGCTACTCATAGCCCATCTTCCTAAGAGTGAACTCGCTAAGCATGCTTGATAGTGGAGGCTTCTTGCTATCTACCTCAACCAATGCATCTGGGGCTACCCTCCGAATTAACTCCAAGATAAAAAATCCATAATGCAGGTTATATTTCTGCGAGGCACCCCGAACTATGCTAATAATCATCCAATATGCGAGGTTCGGTCTCTGTTGGCTCATAATCCTCTCCATCCACCACATATCTTCAACAGACATCTCAGCAAATTTTCTTGAACGAACATTCAGATTATGTGCAACAATAAGATGTAAAATTTGTTGGTTCAACTGTAGTTTGGATGGTTTGTTTTTAATAACCTGTAAATCAGGATTTTTAAATATAATCCTATAGGCTTCTAGAGGATTAAATGCAGATGGAATGTAGTGTTCGCCCCCAGGAAGCATCCTAAACTGTTCATATATAAATTCTTCATCAATAGCAAATCCAACACCCTTAACCTATGTCCGAAGCTTCATAACCATGTTTCTACCAGTATATGGGTCCTTAATATCAAGGTTCGAATAAAACAACCTAACTAACTCTGGGCAGAACTCCCCCTTAATACTTAGAAACGATAACCAACCAAAGTATGTAAACTGATGCATATAAGGAAATCGCATTTTATCCAAGAGTTTAAAATCAATTACCCGACCAAGAGTCATGATTCTGGTAGCAAAATGGGTGAAGAATCATTCCTGTTGTTTAGTGGAAGTGAATCCCCATGGATTTAGTTCTTGAGGAATGACGACCGAAGAAGATTCTAGAGCTTTCCATTTTCGATGATCTAACGGTGCGGGAACCTTCATTTGTTGAGGTATTTTGGAGAAAAAATGATGAAGATGATGGTTATGATGAAGATGAAAGGAACAGTTTCAAAGATATTTAAGAGAGAGAGACGGTTACAAAAGCTATTTTAGAGAGATAAAAAAATTTGAATTTGAAAGGTTGAAGAAGATGAAGGGATTTAGTAGTTGGAATTCGTGCCCCAAGTCAAAACGATATAGTTTGGGGCTTCTAAGGGTAAACATATTGATACGATTGAAAACGTATTGATACATTTTGACGTTACCGCCAAAAGTATTACACGAAGGTATCGATACGTTTGAGAAAAACTCAAACGTGTTGATACGTTGAGTCATATAATCACGAAATCTCCATCTTAAAGGTGTCGATACCTTTTCCAAAGGTATCGATATATTTGGACAAAATTCCAGCACCTCTTAATCGTGTCGATACGATAAGGGAAACGTGTCAATACTCGAGCTGGTGTATCGATTCGTTAAAATAAAATCAACAAGCACGTTTGAGAAAAACTCAAGCGTGTCGATACGTTTAAGAAGGATTCATCAAGCACATTCGAAACAAATGAAAACATATCGAAATAGAGCTAAAGATTTCGGTACAAAGGTGAATTTCATCTAAAAATACTCGAACACATCCAAATATTTATGGAAAAAAAAACATGTATAACATGAAATATGTCAAATTAAAAATCGACAAATATCATAAAGCATATTAAAACATGCTCAATCAATATACATCATACCAAGATTATTTCTCAAATACTAGAATCGAGTTTTATCCAAAGGTTTTATGAAAATGTCTGCTAATTGATTCTCGGTATTGATATATTTAATACATACATCATTCTTTTATACATAATATCGAATAAAGTGGTATCGTATCTCAATATGTTTAGTACGAGAATGATGTACGGGATTCCTAGTCAAGTTTATGGCACTTGTGTTATCACACATGATTGGAATCCTATCAAAATGCAACCCATAGTCTAATAATTGATGCTTAATCTATAATAATTATGCATAACAACTACTTACGGATATGTATTCAACCTCAGTGGTAGATAAAGTAACTGAATTTTTCTTTTTACTCACCCAAGTGACTAATACATTCCCTAGGAAATGATAAGTACCACTTGTGCTTCTTCTATCAATTTTGCAACCCCCAAAATCTGCATCCGAATAGCCTTTTGGATTAAATAAACCATCTTTGGGATAAAACAATCCCAAGTTAGGTGTGCCTGTAAGATAATGAAAATTTTTTTTTATGGTACTCAAGTGTGATTCCTTGGGGTTTGAATAAAAACGTGCATAAACACACACACTATACAAGATGTCAGGTCTAGATGCAGTGAGATATAACAATGAACCTATCATGCCTCTATAAAGCTTAGGGTCTACACCATTGCCCTACTCATCTTTATCTAAAGAGGTGGAGGAACTTGTAGGTGTGTCCACGTGTTTTCCATCTAGAAGGTCGAATTTTCTCAATAAATCTTTTACACATTTAGATTGGGAGATGTAAATACCATCTAAAGTTTGTTTAATTTATAAACCCAAAAATAAATTTAACTCTCCCATCATACTCATTTCAAATTTATTTCTCATAAAATTTGAAAATTCTTCACATAATGAATCATTTGTGCTACCAAAAATAATATCATTAACATACACTTACATAATGAGTATGTCATTTTCTTTTGATTTTATAAAAAGTGTTTTGTCAACACTCCCCCTGTCAAAATTATTTTCTAATAAAAATTTACTAAGCTTCTCATACCAAGCTCTAGGAGCTTGCTTCAAACCATAGAGGGCTTTAGTTAATTTGAAAATATGATTTGGAAGTTTTTGACTTTCAAAACCAAGAGGTTGTTCAACATACACTTCCTTATTTAGAAGAGCACTTTTTACATCCATTTGAAAAAGTTTAAAGTCCTTAAAACATGCAAAAGCTAAGAGGATTAAAATAGCTTCTAATCTTGCCACGGGAGTATATGTTTCATCATAGTTTATCCCTTTTTCTTGGCTATAGCCTTGAGCAATGAGCCTAGCTTTATTTTTAACAATGTTACCATGCTCATCTAACTTATTTCTAAATACCCATTTAATGCCAACGATGGAATGATTACTAGGTCTTGGAATTAAGTCCCAAACTTGGTTCCTTTGAAACTAATGTAGTTCCTCTTTTATTGTTATGATCCACTCCTCATCCACTAATGCATCATCTATTTTGTTTGGATTTGAATAAGACACAAATGCAAGGTTTTGCATTTTCTCAAGATTTTGCAGAACTAATCTAGATGCTCTCCTAGTTCTTATTCCTTGAGAGAGATCACCAATGATCAACTCTCTAGGATAATGAGATACATACTTCCAAACCTTTGGAAGTTTCCTAGAATGAGATTCTATATGCTCTCCATGCTTATCATTTGGGTTATCACTCAACTTTAATTCATTCAACTTATCAGTTACTTCTATCTCACCATTTGTCTCTTTAGCAAGCATTTTCAACATCTCAGGTTCTAACACATCAAATGTAACATGCATAGATTCTTCAACAACCTGAGTTCTCTTATTATAAACTCTATATGCTTTGCTTCTAGATGAATAACCTAAAAAAATTCTCACATCTGATTTAGGCTCAAATTTTCCAATATTATCTTTGGTGTTTAAGATGTAACATGTGTATCCAAAGACTCTAAAGTGTTTGATTTTTGGTTTTCTTTGATACACCAATTCATAAGGTGTTTTACCTAAGAACTTCCTAATCAACACTCTATTGGAAATTGACAAGCTGTATTTATAGCCTCAACCCAAAAGTATTGAGATAGCTCATATTCATTGAATATGGTTCTACCCATCTCTTTTAAGGTTCTATTTTTCCTCTCAGCTACCCCATTTTGCTATGGTGTTCTAGGTGCAGAAAAATTATGAGTGATCCTAAATTCATCACAAAAATCCTCAAACTCATGATTCACAAACTCACCACCTTGGTCACTCCTAATCTTCACTAAATGGTAACCAAGTTCATTTTGAATTCTCTTGGAGAATTTTCTAAAAGCATCAAATGTATCACTTTTGTTCTCCAAAAAGAATACCAATGAGAACCTAGAAAATTCATCTATAATGATATATGTATAGTATTTTTCACCAAGTGATGCAACTTGATTTGGACCAAAAAGATCCATATGAATGAGCTCAAGGGGTTTAGAAGTGGAAATGGCATTCTTAGGCTTAAATGAGCTTCTCACTTTTTTGCCTCTTTGATATGGTCCATATGTTTTGTCCTTGGCAAACTTGAGACTAGGGTGGTCCTCTAACATGTCATGTTTTGATAATTTTCTAATGAGATCTATACTACAATGTCCTAATCTTCTATGTCATAACCAAGAATCATCATACATCACTTGTAAGCAAACAGAAGATTCAATATCTAATTTATTTAGCTCAATCACATAAACATCTCCTATCCTAGAAGTATACAAGATCTTTTTACTAATATCATCAAAAATATTACATGCATCTTTTAAGAATCTCACATTATAACCTATGTCACATAGTTGAGATATACTAAGTAAATTATATTTCAGACTATTAACTAGCAACACATCAGAGATTGTGATGTTATTTACTTTAATGGTTCCAATCCCAATGACTTTGCCTCTGCTACTATTTTGAAAGATGCATAAAAAGTTTCTTATTGCCTGTCATATACCTTAAGCACCCACTGTTAAGAAACCACTTGACTTCTTTATCCAAGCTTTTCTATTTTTGCTCCTGTAAAAATGATCGTCATTTACTTTGGTACCCATTTAACTTTGGGTCCATAAATGTTAGTCCTAGGCTTTGGAGCAACTTCATCAACCTTGGAACCCTTGGGAATCCAAATTGATTTTGGACCCTTATAGGTTTTATTCCTAATGGAACATTTGTTGATGTAATATCCTCTCCTACAACAATAATCACATATAACAGAAGAGTTGACTTAGCTGGATGCTTTAACAAAATAGTTTGACAGAGATTTTTGTTTAATATCAGATTTGTATCATATTCCAACCTTGTCAAAAATCAATCTTTGACTACCAAGAATTTTGTCTAAAGCATCTCTTCCTAAGGTGAATTTAGTCAAGATTCCTCATAACTTATAGATTTTATCATTTAGTTCTTTATTCTTGACTTTTAATGCATTCAATTCAGATTCACATTTGTATATGATTTTTCTAGAATTTAATGCATCATTCTCCTTGGTTAAATCTGAAACTCTCTTTTTGTTTTCCTTATACTTAACACATAATTTCTCAAAATTATATTTTAATATTTCATACAAATCAAACAACTCATCATGCATCAAATCATTTCCACTATCAGAGCATGAGTTATAATATTCAGAGGAAGATTTGGATTGTACTCATCATCTACCTTTGTCATAAGGCAGAAATTTACTTGTTCATGATCAGAGACTGAAGAGCTCTCTTCACTGGAAGAATCATCCTATGTAACTTTCATTGCTTTCTTCTTTTTCTAGTCCTTTTTGGCTTTTCTGTTGGGACATTCTGGTCTAGTGTGTCTAGACTTCTTGCATTCATAGTAGATAATCTCCTTTTCTTTTTCTTTTTCTTTATAATATTCTTTCTGAATTTTTCTAGTTTCTCCTCTTTCTCGACATCTTTTCTTTTTCAGTTCTTCCTTCTGAATTTGTCTCTTCTGAACATTTTCTTCATTCTACTTGCCATCAATAAAAACTCATCATCTTCTGATGTAGTCCCTATGCTCTAATCATCTTCTTCATTTTTAGAACTCTTGAGAGCAATATTCCTCTTTCCATTTTCTCTGTCATCCTGCTTTCTTTTATATGCTTCTAGCTCGTATATCATCAGCGAACCCAACAATTCTTCAAGTGGGAGCTTGCTAAGGTCGTGAGCTTCTCTAATGGCTGTCACCTTTGCTTTCCAAGTTTTTGGCAAACTCTTCAGTATCTTTGTTACTATATCTGCATTGGAGTATGTTTTGCCAAGAGCTTTCAATCCATTTAAAATGTCAGTAAAGCGTGTGTACATGTCTTTGACGGACTCATGTGATTTTATATTGAAAAGCTGATAGTCATGAACTAACATGCTTATTTTAGAGTCTTTGACTCTACTGATTCCCTCGTGTGTTACCTCAAGCATATCCTATATAGCTTTGATTGTATCACAGTCAGACACACGGTTGTATTCAGACCTATCTAAGGCATAATACAAAACTTTCCATTATTTAAAATAGATTTTCTCCTCTAGAGTCCAATCTCTTTTAGGTTTCAAATTTCTCTCTCTAGTGTCTTCATCTAAGGTCATAGAAAGACTATATCCATCCTCTATTATGGTGAAAATATCAAAGTCTAATGTACTAAGGTATATCTGCATACGTTTCTTCTAATATACATAATCAGATCCATTGAAAAATGGAGGTCTGTTTGTAGACTGACCCTCTATCATATATCAAGGGATGCTGGAAGATGTGGCTATAGTGATTTACTCCTCATAAGTATTTAATCCTATATGCATGAGTGTGGCTCTGATACCAATTGATATCCTAGTTGGCAAACTCCAAAAGGGGGGTGAATTGGACATTAAAAATTTTAGATTCAAAAACTAAAATGCTTGTGCAATGAATAGAGAGAGAGAAAATAAAACACAAAAATACAACACTTAATTTTGATAGTGGTTCGACAATCCGTTTATGTCCACTCTTCTCGGTTGAATCCACTCACACCGAGGATCACTAATAACTTGTTTATATGGGTCAAGTGAAACCCAAAATAACTCCTTCTTTCACGGGTGAAGGGCAACCTCACAAAAATAATTTTCTTTCTTACGGGTGAAGTGCAACCCAATATAATAATTCTTCTTATCACATGTAAAGAGAAACTCATAATTAATTTATAGGAATTAATTTAAACAACTCTCTAAAAGAGTGAATATTCAATACGAATAATTTCTCTCACTAAAAATTAAATACAAATAATAAGAATGAGAGAATAAAATAATATTTTTAGGAGAATGTTTTCTTACTTTGATCAGTCGTTCTTAATGCACACCAACAACCCATTTGTCTTCAAAACTTGTTGTTTATATATCTGCAATAATTTCTTCACAATGGCTCTTTTTACTTGCATTAATGGCAATATTTAATGTCTCTGAACTAGTTGTTACAGACTTTATTTTTGCAAGGGTATCGATACGTGTCTCAGGGTATCAATACGTTTGAGTTACTGAGCCTGAAGGTATCGATACGGTTGCCATTGTACCAAAATAGATTGACGCAAGAATAATGAAGTCCGTCATAAAGATGCTTGACCCAAGTTTTAAGGTATCGATACGTTTGAAGACCCATCAAGGGTATCGATACATTTGTCCACATTTTCAGGGTTTCAAAATGTTTGCTGCATGAACGAACTTATCTACATCTACAGGGTATCAATACATTTGATTAAGGTTCCGATATGTTTGCTGATAAAAGAAAGGTATCGATACGTTTGAAGCAAGGTTCTGAAACTCGGGCTTTTAATTAGCATTGTAGCTTAAATGTGTCGATACGTTTAAGCAATATATCGATATGTTTGTGCCTTGGTGAGCTTTCTTGATGCTTTTACTTTATTTTTCTCATTTGCAAAAACGTACAACAATCTTTCCAAAGACCAAGTGAAATATTTGTTCTTGTAACATTAAAATCAACACATATATACTTAATTTTCACTTGTTATTGATTTTGGTATCATCAAAAACCAAGAATAAAATACGGATCAATATGCCATCAATTTTATGTTAATATTTACGGCATCAATTTTTCATAAACATATGAATATATTATCATCAAAAATATCTTGGAGCTATCAGGCCCTTTTAGGCATATTTTAGTAGAGACGTTGATACTACAATGCCTTGTTGCAGCTCAAATACACAAGATTTTGCACATTTTCAGTTTCTTCTCCATTTTTTCCTCTTAAGCCTAAGGTTTGGAAAGTTATAAAAAGGACACTTATATGACATTAAAGGGGGACAAAAAGAATACTTTTGGAGGTTGGAAAAACACCTTAACAACATCTAATTCAACAAAGAAACTAAGAGATTCAAGAGTAAAGAGTAAACAGTAAAAGGTTTTGCTTTCTCTCTCTTATATTCTCTTAGTTTTATTATTAAAAACCATGAGTTTTGTTATAACTATTATTGATTTTATTGAAACCATATTAGGCTAAGGGTTTTAATCTAGAGGATTGAAATAATTTAGTATTGAACCCATTTTAATTGTTAAATTAAAGTTTTGAATGAATTTGAATGAGGTTTATCCATACTATTTGAACTTTAATGCTTTTTAAATCACTAGTTATGATTTGGTTTAATTGAAATCAAAATCTTTACACTCGAGAGAGTGAAATTTAGATTGGACCCTGAATAATATGACTAGGTTTGTCAATTGGTTGAGAGACGATTGAATTTCTCAAAAATATTTAAAAAAGAACTGAGATTAATATATTTTTTAATTTAATTGAAAATAGGATATTACAGTTAGATTAAGGGATAGAATCACTTGCCTTGGTAAAGAGAGTGAATGAATATTTATTTTTGTTTTATAAACTTCATTCAATAAGAGCTTAAAGGGAACAATTAAAACGGAGTAAATGTAATAGATGAAATCAATTCTCTACGTTCACATTGATTAAATTTTAGTTTTCTAATGTATTGCTCTTGTAACTTTATTTCTTTATTTGTAACTTTTATTTTAGTTTAGGATAATTTACTTCGTATTTGTTTCCTAAATAAAACTTCGTCAATTGTAAGAATCAATAGATTTTAACGACTTCTTTAAGGATATGATACCCTACTTAACTTAGGGTTATAACTTAATATCGTACACTTGCAGATAAATTTTACACGTTAGTTTTTGTGTGACTAGATATAAACAACATTATTTCATTAAACCAACCATTGTCAAGTACTAATCTAAATGAATATCATATATGTACATATATACACAATGTAAACCCAATTTATTGTCCCCTACCATGGTGCCCATATGTGATAGTAGTCACAGATTCCTAATATGCATTTCTTAGGTCTAAAACACATATTAAAAACCTGTAAGACTACAGTGGTACCTATTTTTTATTAAAATAATTTAAAACACTTGCAATTTCCCTCTAAACTCTCAAACTACTTTTACTTTAAGTATCTCAAACACTTCAAATATATTTCAAAATTCTTTGCATTCAATCATTCATCAATTTAAAAATATATAATGTAAAGTTAGATTAAATATGTTAGTGTACACCCTAGAACTATTACTATTGTCGATTTCATGGCTAATGATCTTGTATAAGCTTTTATACTATTAATAAAAGAATGTGTTCTTTATTTACATACGTTTGCTGTTTTTTTTATTTTTTATGCAATTGAATAAAGAATATATGTAAATTATCCGGATAAATTTATTTAAATATTAAATAAAATTATCAAACTCGTTCCCTATGTTCGTGGTGTTAATTGGGCAATGATATCACATATTAGGCATACTAGATACCATTTAATGATATAAGATGATGATATATATAGGCAGACAATATGGGTATTATTATAAGAGCATTAGTATGGATTTATAGTTTATAAACTATTTATCGAATATGAGCAAAATATCAATAAATCATATGGTATGTATATAGTTAATAATTTTTTGATAAATTGTAATAGTGTGCGATGTAATGCTCTGACCTGAAATGTCTGAAATCAGACTTTGTATGGATGGGTATATTTCATATAGTGTATAAGTGTAGGATTAATCATGCCTTGTACAAGAAGACGGTTTAGGTATAGTTTGTTAATATAAGTGTTCGGTTGACAATCAAGATGGGATCTATTAACTAGATATATAGGATTAAGAGTATTCGTTGATTCTGTTCGACTCAAGTTCCTAAACGAATGTCAATATGATATCTAGAATATAAATCTTTGGCCAAAGTAATCATGACATATAATCGACGATTCGTATTAATCTTGAGATAGAGTTTAGACATTTCATAACCTTTACTCGAGTGGGATATAACAACAGAAGGATATTATGCACATGTTACGTGCAATCAATGAAATATTTGATGAAGATATTTCTTTATCGTGACTTAGGAACTATGACACATTGTTAGATACTAATTATAGTTATTGGGTATCGAAATATTCGAAATCGAAATTGTTCGCAGTTGAATTGTTTAGAATAAACTTACGACTAAGTCACATTGAACCTTCATGGTCTACCATAAATCCCTGAGCATTTTTTTAATAGGAGAAAGTGATAAAATATTATCAAAAGAGGGCTAGCACCCTCATGATAATATAAAAGAGGCTAAAACAAATATGTATAAGTGTTATATATATTTAATATTCTTTAAAGAGTTCAAGAATAGATATAATGATATCTTGATGTAATTTAAGGTAAATTACATACCAAATTTGATAATAGAAATTATCAAATATGTTAAAATATAATTTTAAGGTAAAATGATGAAAACTAAATTAAATTATTTAATTTAGTGTGAAATGATTATTTTACCCCTATATGATACATATATGTAATTTATTGTAAATTATATTAAAATTTGATAATTGTAATTATCAAATATATTAAAATATGATTTTAATATAAAATAATAAAATCTAAATTAAAGTGATAGAAATTATCATTTTACCCTTATGTATAATGTGACCAAGGGTATTATGATAATTGTACCATATTTATGGATTTTTGAAAATTTATTATATTAATTGATTTGTTGATTAATATGCCTTTTATCTAATTTATTTAATTGTAAATGAGTTAGATAATAATAATTATATTAATGGTTAATATAATACCATTTGGCAAATTTTGATTTATCATTTTTATTAATATTTGGTAAATATTTTACTTGGTCCAAATTGGCATGAAACCTTAACTTAGTTTTCATTTATTTTCTTTGTTTTCCATGAATGAAAACCATGAAAGCTTGGTACAAAAACTTACATTAAGAGTATGATTAGGCTATAGAAACCTTCAAATGGTATCAGACCATGTTTGGTTGATGGCTTAGAGGTTGATTTGCTTGTGTTTTGGATGAAAACAACAAAGGAAGATATATGGGTATATTTCGGCCACTTTGGGTTCTTGGTGGGAAATGTGTTTTCCACCACTTCCAAGGTGTTTAGAAGATGTATAATGTGATCATGGAACCTTTGAAATGTTGTTTACATGTGATGCAATGTGGAAAATGAATTGGGAACTCATTAGGAGCTATTTTGCCCATTTGTATGTTGATCTCACTTAGATTGTGTACCCAAGTATAGGTAGTCTTGTTGTAGAATGGTCCGGTGAGTCCAAGTGTCGTAT
>JAVXUL010141674.1:0-14817 GCA_035590515.1 Trichilia minutiflora
TAAAAAATCAATATAATAACAAATATGTATAGCCCTTCGGTCTATAGGTTCCCATCCACTTCTTCTGAGCTGTATGACTAATCCGCAATCCTGGTTAGGGATATATGCTCATGGATAATATCTTTCGGTCTATAGGATCCTATCCACTCCCTCTGAGCTATATGGTTGATTCGCAACCCTAATTGGGATACTATCATATCAGTATAATGTTAGCATGCTTTAGTCTGGATATATGGATTTCACCCATCCTACCTTGGACTGTATGCCCAATCCACACTTCAGTGCCTACTAGATTCCACCCACTCCACATGAGCTGTATGATCAATCCTCACCCATATATATATAATCGATACCATGGCACACAAAATCATGAATTAACAACAATGGTCCATCAGGACAAATCGAGTAACTGGTGGCTCACAGGGCCAAAAATATTATCTGTGGCTTATAAGGCCAAAACAATAAAACAAGACATGTTGGCTCATAAGGCCAAATCAATAAGTATGGTACCCTAGTCATTACACTCAACTATGCCACATTCACAAACACATATATATTTGGCCTTCGGTCTCACAATCACAATATCAAAATATCATCAAGCATAGACATAATAGGCTTCCAACCTCATATTCATAGCAATCAAGGATTCTCAACAACCCTAATGCTATCACAAGTAAGGGACCAACCCGGCCACCACACAACATACCTCCAACTCCTCCTTATTTCAGTTATACATATACATATTCATATGCTATCATCTCCAGTATTATAGTTATTCAAAAATAACATAAAACGAGGTAGAGGGAAAGGAATGTGTCCACTCACTCTACTGAGATGGAAAATGACCCTCTGAGTATCCTCTTTATGATGGAGATCCTCCCGTCTCGGCTACCATACCCAAGTTTGTAGGTGAGCTTGAGTCATTCTTTGGCTTGAATTTCTCTTTTTAGCTACTGTTTATCGCAACCCTTCTTTCGCGATTCCACTCGAACTGACAGTTAGAACTCCGATCAAATGAGGTTTCTGAGTTCTGGTGTTGATTCTCAGTTCATAAGAAATAAAATGACAGAGTTTGGTAGAGGAATGGCTAAGATCGATTTTGCATAATGAGGGGAGAAATGGTTTCTATCAAAAAAGAAGAGAGAGAGTGTAAGAGGAAAAATAGGGAAGACGATTTCCTGTTATTCATATATAATACGCCCAAAGGTGTCGATACCTTTCCTCAATGTATCAAAACCTTTAGTTTTTCACTGTTCACTATACTTGCAAGGTGTCAATACCTTCTCCCAACGTATCGATACATTTAACTTATTACTATTCATCATAACTATAGGGTGTCAATACCTTTGTCAAAGTATCAATATATTTGTCATTATTACTATTTATAATACTTTCAAGGTATCGATACGTTTAGCCCGTACTATTTATCATAACTGCAAGGTGTTGATACCAATCTTTAAACGTATCGATACATTTGACCTTACCTACTAACGTATTGATACCTTTCTTTAAAGGTATCGATACCTTTGCCTCTCTTCCTTCTTCTGAGAATTGTTACTTCAAATGGTCATAACTTTGGATCTTGATATCCATTCGAAACCTATAATTTATCAATGGAAAGCTCTCTCTGAGCTTTACAAAAATGAGAGGAACTTTTTATCAATTAAAGATGATTTTAGGGTCAAAAATTCAGTTCTTTCTCATTAACCCATATTCTATACCACACACCTTTATCCAAAAATAAATTCAAGTTATTACACCCTCTAACGAGTGATTTACACGAAATATCAAGTATAGAATCTCAAGACGGTTTCACTATAATGCCCATAACCCTAAGGGACAGGTTTCACACTAAAAATGAAAATGATCACTGACACAGCAGATCCTATAATAGGAGTAGATGCTCTGTTCTAGGAATTACCTGTACTATCCTCCGCCTATTTTCAGACAATATGATAGTAACAGACCTAGAATTGACAGGAATGTCTGCTGCACCATTAATGAAAGATGGTCACATATTGTTCAAAGGCACTAGAGTCTCATCATTCCCATTCTCTGATGCCTAGTCACATCACCAGGGCACTATATAAAGAGGGTTCTCCATCAAAGAAAGGGGCTCTGCTTCTTGAGGTCTTGATTCTAGATTTTTTAGAGTTAAGCCTTCTACTGCTACTATCTATTGGCATTTTCTCTCTCGTTTCCTTTTCTCTACATCCGATAAAAGAGCCTCTTGCTCTTGCATTCTATTTCATTTGCTTCCCGGAATTCACCATACATTTTTCATCATATCTGACTTTACCATCGGAGTTTTCTCATCGTGACTCGTAGTGTGTTATTATCTTACAGGGACTTGAAGGTAAGACTCTATAAGGGAGAATCCAACCAACCTACTTTCTTCGACGAGGATCCATCATCGTAACAGTCATATTCATATTCACACCTCAATAGCTGATGCCATTTATAAGAATCTGATAAAAAATCATTGAAGCATTGCTTAGTGAGGAAAGAGAAAAGGTTCTTTCGAAACCTTGACAAAGTCAGATGGCAGGACAAATGCAAGAAAATAAAGTCTCTTGTAAAAGTGCTGCCCAAAGAGGAAGAAGAGCCTCGCTCATGTGAGAAGGACCCCAGCTTGAGAGTAAACACACAGATAAACTCCTGGCCAGTAGGGCCGAAGTATTGGAAAGATAACTCCTGAAGATTAGACGATATTGGTAAGAGAACTAGTCACCCCAGGACATGAAAGGATCAGGGAACCAGTCGCCCTAGGGGAGGAAAGAATGCCATTTTCTTCTATAGGGAAGGAAAATCGAACCTTCAGAGATGGTCGTGTGGAGAAAATCTAGAGCTTCAAAAAAATGCATGGCCACGCATCCATGCCCAGGCTGATAGCCTTACAAAAAGAAAAGGCCAGAGCAACAGAAAGGTTAGGGGATGAACCCAGAGTGCCTCAAGAGGTCGACACTCCCTTCAAGATTTATGAAAGACAAGAGCAGAGAAGAAATAGCGTCAGAGGATATCATCAAGAGATGAGTAGATGGGAAGGGTAGCGTAACTTGGACCCCACTGACATGAGCTTTTACCTCAGTGAGAAATATGCCCAAGAAAGAAAAGTCAATACAACTACCAATAGGAAGAAGATAAAAGACTGAATAAGAAAGGTGTTACAGAAAATGGGAGCACAGCGCATTCCTGCTCAGGGGGAGGACCCAAGGATTGAGAACGTCCCTGCTTTCGCCTTTGTGTCTCCCCTTTTAAAGAAAATACTGGTATTACGTCTACCCTAAATGCCTCATCTAATTCCCTACTCTGAAAAGACTGATCCCTCTTTGAATATAGACACATTCAGGGAGATGTTATTGATGCAGGGCTTGACGGAATTTCAAATATGTCGACCCTTCTACCTGACTTTAGAAGCGTCAGCCAGGCGTTGGTATAAGAGACTGCCACCCGCTAGCATCTGTAGCTTCGATCAACTGACGACGATCTTTGAAAATTACTTTAAGGGGAAGGTGACCACCAGCCAAAACTTGAGCACTCCTAAAGAAGCATAGAACAGGGGAAGGCCCCTGTAGAGCGATCAACGAAAAGGTAAAAGAAGCTACCACTGAAACTCTAGGTATAATAGCAAGAATGCAGAAGGAATTGACAGATAGCAAGAAGATTATTCTTCTCAAGTCGCGTAAGGACAAAAGACCCTAAGACCCCTTCCAGTCAGAAATTCTCTCGAGAAAAGTGAATGAATAACTACCCAAGAGTTCGCGCTTCGAAAGCACCTCTATCAGAAATTTGTGAGCATGCCACAAGTAAGAGACTTTCATCACCACACCCCTATAATATAAAAGGCAAAAAGGCCCAAGAAAATATAAGGGTCGATCCCTCTAATTCCCTAAAGTGACGGCCATACCGTATGAGGATCCGCAAGATCAAATCAAGGTACCAGTCAGTAAATACCCCACCAACTGTGTTGAGGATCCTCCACATGCCCTCCCAGGAGCCAGTCAGTATCATAAAGGTGAAGGTGATCAAAAATCATACCATATTATGGTCATCTTAGGAGAATTTTTGAGCTCTCTGAGCACCAATTGGGAAGGACCTCTCTAAGTGATTTGGGCAGTCAAACCTGGAACACACAAGCTAGTACAAATCAGTGATAATGTCCTGAACAAGGCATGAAGATTGAGGTTGCAGAAAAAGTATAGTCCCTGAGATAGTCTCTCCTCAAGTTAGCACACTTGTAACATTTATCCATATTTCCTCTTATGTAAATAAAACAGAATATTTGAACCCTTTTTAGTATATCTCCTGAAGTTTTTATCACCTCAGTAGTCCCCTTTAGTGTTAAGGTTGGCCATGGGCCTTAAAATCCCTTGACACTAGTAGAATCAAAAAATTCTTCCCAGTCCAGGTTCTATAAATCTTTAGTCCAAATCAGGCATCCTGAAAGTCTAAGACCTAATTTGTGATTAAGGTATGATAATTCCGGATAGTGTCAGGTTTTTTCAGAGTTACAAATCCTATCCAACCTAGGTTTGTATAAATCTTTGGTCTAATCAAACATCCCAAGAGTTTAAGACCTGGTTTATAATTAAGGCAGGGTAATCCCTAGCAGTGTTATATCCCTTCAAAGTTATAAATCCTGCCCAACCCAGGTTTGCATAAATCCTTGGTCCAATCAGGTATCTCGAGAGTCTAAGACCTGGTTTGTGATTAAGGCACGGTAATCTCTGACAGTGTCAGGTCTCTTTAGAATTAAAAATCCTGTCCAGCCCAGGTTCGTATAAATCCTTGGTCCAATCAGACATCCCGAGAGTCTAAGACCTGATTTATAATTAAGGCGCAGTAATCCCTAGCAGTGTCAGGTCCCTTCATAGTTAAAAATCCTGCTCAGTCCAAGTTCGCATAAATTCTTAGTCTAATCAGGCATCCCGAGAGTCTAAGACCTAGTTTGTGATTAAGACGCGGTAATCCCTGACAGTGTCAGGTCTTTTCAGAGTTAAAAATCCTACCCAATTCAAGTTCGCATAAATCCTTAGTCCAATCAGGCATCTCGAGAATCTAAAACCAAGTTTGTGATTAAGATGGGATAATCCCTGATAGTGTTAGGTTCTTTCAGAGTTAAAAATCCTGCCTAGCCCAGGTTCGCATAAATCCTTAGTCCAATCAAGTATCTCGAGAGTCTAAGACCTGATTTGTGATTAAGGCACGATAATCCCTGATAGTTTCAGGTCCCTTCATAATTAAAAATCCTGCCCAGTCTAGGTTCGTATAAATCCTTGATCCAATCAGGCATCCTGAGAGTCTAAGACCTAGTTTATGATTAAGGCGCGATAATCCCTGATAATATGAGGTCTTATCCATCCCAGGTTTGTAGAAATTCTTAATCTAAGTCAGGCGTTCTGAGAGCCTAAGACCTGGTTTATGATTAAAGTATAGTAATCCCTGGTGATGCCAAGTCATCTTCCAATGACCAGAAGGGCTTTAAGCCCTTGAAGACCCCTAGCCCTAGTTGAGAATGCTCCTAAGGTCTCGGGCGGAGTTAAGATCCAAAATCCACCAAATAAAGATCTCTGAAGACCCCTGACCCTAGTTGAGAATACTCCTCGGGTCTCGGGTGAAGTCAAACTCCAAGGCTCCCCAAATATATTACTAAACCAAAAATGTTTACTACCTCTCTCGAAGCATGGTCAATAACTGTTCGCTTAGCAGATTTGTTCTTAAGTTATAATTAAAGCTTCTTTAGAATTAGTTAAGTAAAGAAAAAAGCTGGCCTAAGAGACATGCAAAGATGGGTAAAATTTCTTTCCATTTCAGATTGTGTACATATAGTACGTACAAAAGAATCAGCTCTAAAGGGCAAGACAACAAAGAATTTTTACAAAAAATATATTCTATGTTCTAAAGTACTTAGTGGGAGGCCAGAGAATTCTCCTCTCTCTCTCTCTCACTGAAGAAGTTTCTTCATCCTGAGCAGCTCGGGAAGGAGGAGCATTTTTCTGGTTTGTTGATGGATCCTGGGAAGCCAGTGGTTCGATACCCCCTATGGCTGCTTCAGAAAGACCTTCGGTCATGTCAACGGAATGAACTTCATCTCTTAATCTTCCGTCATCAGCAGTCATCTCGCCCACCTGGCCACGAGGGGATCATCTTGAGAACGAGTCCCAAATGTTCCTGGGACGTCGCGGCCTAATTAATTGAATAACTAATACAGGTATAACTCTAGGTACTCTTGACGAAAAAGGCGGCTTGTCAAGTTTACATCTTCGTCAACTTTCTCATCATATCGATCGGCGAGTTGAGTAGGCACCTCCTCTAATTTCTTCCTTGGCTCCTCAGAGGACTGCTATAGATTTTTATGCGCCTCTCCCAGTACTCGAAACTCTTTTGTTAGAAAATTTGTCCTATCCTCCAACCTCACTAGTTCTGACAGAACCATTGAATACTCCTTTTTTTGGCGATTATCTTCCTCCTTTAGGGTCTGGTACAGTTCGTTTAACTTATTAAACTCATAGGTGACCCTTTAGCCTGGCCCGCTCAGCATGTTTGCTCTTGGCTTTTAGGGATTTTATCTAGGTCTTAGCGACTGACAACTTCCCCTACATGTCTTCTTTCTCGGTAAGCCACTGAGCCTTTTCCCCTTCCAGGGCTATTACCTTGAAAGTTAGCTCTTCTCTCTCCTTAACGGCCTATTCTTGCATAGCCGCAATCATATCCTGAGCCCTCTTCTCCAACTTCTTCATTATTTCGAATGCCTGCCTCCTGATAGCAAGGGCATTCTTGAAGTCATCAATGAAGAGGTTCAACACGTAGGTATTCTAGATCAAGGAAAAGCACAAGGATGGTCAGTATCTTCTAAAGAAACAGAAACCACAAAAGCTTAAGGGAGAAAAAGATTTACCCGGTGAGAGAAGACGCTCATCCAGTTGAGAGCCTCCTCTAGAGGAACTCCTGTCATATCCTTGCCCTTCTTTGGTGAGATTACCTCCCGGACAGAATTCGCCAGGAGAAAGAGGTACCCAAAATTCTCCCTTTTACTTTCAGGGAGATCCTTCACAAAAATCCCGTCTATATCCCTGACACTTTCCTTGTCGATCGAGAATGGGTCCTCTACCACAAAGAGGGGTGGCTCTTCTTACCCTATTCTAGCCCTATAATCCAACGCTTTACCACTCGAAATCTCTTTTGGGTCTGCTTGTTGCTCTTTACCCTAACCCCAGGCCTTTCTCATGTCTTGTCCTCAGACCTAGGGGACTGTCGCACCCGTCACACGGTCCAGGACCCTCTTTAACTGAATGTCAGTGGGCTGAGACGGGAGGCCTACTATCTGCTTCTTTCGTGCCTCAATCAGGCCTTTATCCATAGGCCTTTTCCCTTTATCCTTGGCTAGGGCTGGGGACGCTTCTACGATTCCTCCTTTGGCTCCTTGAAGGAGATGCTCTTCTCCTTGGGGTTGACATTTTTCTTCCCTCCCTCCTTCTCAGGAGTCTTCTTAGGAACCCCCTTCATAGACCCTTCTCTTTATCACACGGGGCCTTTGTCTTCGGATCTATGGCGTTGGATGTCTTCAAGGCTCCTTTTGTGAGCATGCTCCTCAGGACATCGCTAGACCTCCTCCTGCCCGCCAAGGTTTTTTCGGTCCTCGCCTCTGTAACAAGGAAGATATAGTTAGCCTCTAAAACAAAAGTAAAAGAGCCAGTTAGAGGAAACGACTTAAGAGACCCTTACCTTTATTCATTTAAGTTCTCAGCTTAGAGAGCTCAATTCTAGACACCGCTTTGGATGTCATCCCCGAAGTAATCATGCTGTTCACATTCAGTAGTTGCTTGACATCTATGATGGGAAGCCCTAGGAGTTTGTTTCTCACACCCATCGAGATGTCCGTCTGGTCCCTCCCAATAACTGCACCAAAAGATCTATCGGTATTACTATAACTCCTTCCTTAGTAAAGTGCAAAAGCATTTATTGCATGTTTACCAGAATCCTAGAAGAAGGAAGGAAGCGAGTAGGGCGAAAGCTCGGTACAATCTCTGCTGGCAATAAACCAACGATCTTTTCAATCCTTGTTGTAGGAAGAAGTGGCTTTCACTCTAGACTGGAAGCCTCTATGAACTTGGAGGAAGTACTAACCAGGATACTTGCTGGTATTCTTCCTGAGAGAGTGCAAATGTAACACCTCATCAGGAGTCGAGGCGGGACTCTTCTTGAGGAAGCTCAACACGAACAACCCACTTAGGATCCTCCAGCTAGTCAGGGTAAGCTGGTAGGGCGGGATCCCAAAGGCTTCAAAGAGCCTGACAAAATAGTTTTACAAGGGAAGGTGCTCCTCATTGAATGTCATTTTCCCTGACACCAGGTTACTTGGGATCTCACTCCCATACGATACCCTTAGCTGCACGCTGTCAGGAATATTGAAAGCCTATCGGAAGGCCAACAAGTCTGTCTCAGTGACTGTTAAGACGAACCAATCCATCTCGTTGAACCCCCTGGCCTAAGCCTGCTCTGAAACACTCCTCCCATCTTTACTGGACTCTTGGGTCCTGATGGGATCCCCGACCTCCTCCCAACCACTAGTGGTAGCATCAGAGGGTCTACTCATGTCCATTATTTTTTGACCATAGGAAAGCTCAGGAATGCGTAAAAGCCCAAAAACTTCCAGAAACTATAAAAGATCTAGAAACCTTTACCTTTTTAGTAGAGATGATGGATCTATCAACAACGCATGAAGAAAAAGCTCGAGCATAAGCACCTGCAAACACACAAAGAAGCAGAAACAGGAAGCGAACTAAAGAGCAATGAGAGACAAAAGAAAGAAGGAAGTAGGAGAGCACCAAAGTCAGAGTTTTTGCAGGACATAGAAAGTAGAAAATGGCAGCTGAGGAAAGAGGTATTTATAGTGTGAATGGTCTAATCTCCATTGTCAATCTGAAAGGACAGGGGACGGCCACGTGTCCAAGCCCTTTCAATGCCTCTGTATCTCGAGAAATAGTTGAGTACCCGTCATTAGGGTTCTGACACATGGCCCATTCACAGCCAAGCATTCAAAACCTTTTCGAAGTACGAAGCACCATAAGCTCAGGGACAGCTATGTGACACAACCCCTAATGTACAGCATTTAATAATGGCGAATTAAAGGCCTCGAAAGAAGAAGCGTCACCAGGCACCTAATGGCTCTGTCAAGTAGGGTTTACTGGTCCAGACAGAAGTTTTTAGTATGCACTTTGCAAGTCTTACACTAGAAATTGAGGGACTATCTGTTGGGAAAAATATGCAAGTTATATATGGGACCCCATCAGAAAGAAACGTGGTACTTCTGCCCCAGGCATTTCAGTCTCCCTGATGTACTCGACCTCAAGCCCCAGAGAGTTAGCTTCTCGGGAGTCCCGCCTCAGGTTCTAAGGAGTTAGCCCCTCAGGAAGTCCAATCTCCCACCCCAGAGAGTCATCCTTTCAAGCAAATCTGCCTCAAGTCCCAAGCAAACACGCACCATTCTCTGGGGAAGTCCAACGATCCTCAGGTGATTTACCCTCAAGGCTCAAAGATGCGCCACAGCCCTCAGGTGCCCGCAGTTGAGGCCCTCAGGCAGGTAGCAATCGTGAGCCTCAAAAAATTCGTGTTCGCCTCAGGATGAGCTCACTCATCTCCCAGAAAAGTGCAACATTAATCGCCTAACCACAGGGGCCTTTCAGGGAAGACGTCTCCTCTTCACAAACATACATGCAGCCCCTAACCAGAGAACCCCTAGTTATGCGCCCCCACCACCAAAAATAAGAATGACCACTGATACAGCAAACCCTATGATAGGAGTAGATGCTCTGTCCTAAGAACTGTCTGTCCCATTCTCTGCCTATTCTCAGACAATATGACAGTAGTAGACCTAGAATTGATAGGAATGTTAACTGTAAAATTAATGAAAGACAGTCACACATTGCCCAAAGGCACTAGAGTCCCATCATTCCCATTCTCCGATGCCTAGTCACATTACCAATGGACTATATCTATCAAAGAAAGGGGCTTCTGCTTCTTGAGGTCTTGATTTCAGATTTTTCAGAGTTAAGCCTTCTACTGCTACTATCTGTTGGCATTTTCTCTCTCGTTTTCCCTTTCTTTACATCTAATAAAAGAGGCTCTTTCTCTTGCATTCCATTTCTATTTGCTTCTCGAAATTCATCATATCTTTTTCATCATATCTGACTTAAGCATCAGAGTTTTTCCATTAGAAACCCTATCCAGTGTGACTCCTAGCGTGTTATTATCTTGCAGAAACTTGGAGGTGAGGCTCTGCAAAGGAGGATCCGTCATCGTAATAGCTATATTCATATTCACACCTCAACAAAAATAAACTTAGTCAAAGCTAGTTTGATCAAGTTTAAGATGTTTTTGTCATTAAATTATTTAATGAAGGTAAAAATATTATTTTGTACATTATTATTACAAAGCTTGTATGACAAACTTGGAGACACGTATGTCTTTGACTTGAATGTCAAATACATTTTAGTAATTCAGGCAATAATATATAAAAAGGTCTTTTATCCTTTTTAAATAGATGGTTTTCATTTTTGAAAATAAGAAAACAAAAATAAAATAATAAAAAGGAAGCTCTCATCTCTCATCATTCGATCAAGCAATCTCTAAGCATTTGGATTTGATTGAAAGCTTTTCTTCATCGTTAACCACCTTTTTATTTAATGATATTAGCTTAAATAATCTACAAAGCATGTTTAAAGTTTTAAAAACACTAATGCATAGTTAATCTTTTTAATTAACCTTCACTAAGTTTATTGAAGAACAATAAGAGAAATTTAAGAGAGGTAAAAAGCAAAAGTGGTGAGTGCAAAAGAAGGTAAAAGCCTAAATTTATGTGAAATATGAGGGTTACTTGAGAGCAAACATGTGAGGGAGTGTTGCAAGGTTATTAATATTCTTTTACAGGTTTATAATAATGTCAAATAGAGGTGATAATAATAGTAAAAATTCTAGTATAGGTAGTAAGAAACAAGACCAAGCAATAGATAATACTTATACTATACAAGCTATGTTCTAATAATTTGATAGGTTAAACATAGTGTTAATGGATGTTCAAAAAAGTCTATATAGACATAAAACTGAGATTAGGAAATTAAAGAAGAAGTAACCTAATGCAAGAAGGGATAAACCTAATGAAAGAAGGAAAAATAAACGAGCAAATCTTCCAAGTGTTATTTCTATATATGAAGATGAGTTAAAAGATGATGAGAATGATGATTTTGATAATTAGAAGTTTGATAGGGGTAAAATTGCACGTAAGGAAACAAGGAATAATAGGTGGCATAGAAAGGAGTAAGAGGGCCAAAATAATGTCGATAGAAATTTGGGAAGCATTAAAAGGCATATTCTAAATTTTTAAGGTAAAAATGGTCCAAATATGTATCTTGAATAGGAACAAAAAGTGAAGCATATATTTGACTGTCATAACTATTTTAAAAAAAAGAAGATGAAGTTGACAGCAATTGAGTTTACTTATTATGCTCTCGTTTGGTGGGATCAATTACTATTAAAAGTAGGCGCAAAAATAAAGAGTCTTCTATTAAAACTTAAGATGATATAAAATCTATATTGAAGAAGTGATTTATTCTGAATCACTACTATAGATACCTGTATCGTAGGCTTTAAAGCCTTATTCAAGGATTTAAAAGTTTGAAAGATTGTCATAAGAAGATGGAGCCCAGTATGATTGAGCTGATATAGAATGGTATAGGGAAGCCACTATGGATTAATTTTTTATATGGATTGAATCGGGATATTGCCAATATAATGAAGTTGTAGCATTATGTGAGTTGAAGGATATGGTGCACATAGCAATAAGGGTATAAAGGCAGCTCAAACAAAAAAGTACAAGTAAATATTTACAAAAGAGTTCAAGTTCTACTTCTTCTTGGAAGCTAAACTAGGATAAACATATGGATGATAAGATTGCTCAAATCTTAAGGACAAGAAAGACAAGGGCAAAGACAAAATGCGCAGCCATGAAAAAGGTAACAATACTTCCCAAAACTCTAATTATAAAAACATTAAATACTTTAGATATTTAGAAATTGGTCATGACAGATGATGGAACTATTAAGACCAAAAATTAGAGTAGTAAAAGTAACTTTATACCCTCTCTAAAAGATGCTAGTGATATTGAGTGTGTTGTATATGGAGATGTATTAGTCACTAGGTATGTATTGAGCATGCATGTAGATGATACAGTGTTGATGAGCAGCATGAAATATTTTTTAAACTAGGTGCCATATTAACAATAAAGTGTATAGTATGATTACTGATAAGAGGAGCTATATTAATGTAGTTAGCACTATCCTAGTTGATAAATTTGGGATTACCTTATATTAAACATCATAGATCTTATAAGCCTGAGAGGTTGAACTAGTACGATGAAGTTAAGGTGCACAAACAAATGGTCGTTGCTTTTTTAATTGAAAAATATATTGATGCAGTGTTGTGTAATAAAGTGCCTATACAAGCTAATAACTTATTACTTGGTAGGTTTTGGCAATATGATAGGCATATAATTCATGTAATTTTTAAGAATCGGTACTCTTTTATAAAGGATGGCAAGGATGTGACTCTTATACCATTAAAACTTAGACAATTATATAAGGATCAACTGAGGCTTAGATAAGCCAATGATGAGAGAAAAGAGAGAGGTTGCAAGTGTAGGTTATATGGCCTAAATCATGCTCTAATGTAAGTTTACAAGCAAAAACTCTGGGCATTAAAGTATGGAAAACAAAGGATAATTGAATGAATTACCTTAGGACTTTTGTTGTTCACTTAACAAACTTTCAAAATTGGATGAAGATGAAAACCAAATGTTGCTTTAAAATTATATTTTAATATATTTGATAATCATTATTATCAAATTTGGCAAGTAATTTATATTAAATTACCTCTTTAACACATTAAACAGTATTAATATGTATAATAGTTATACATATCAGTTTCGGCCTTTTCTATATTATCATGAGAGTGTTATCCCTCTCTCGATAATATTTTAATCTCTTTCTCATATGAAAAAATATCAGAGGATCTTGGTAGACCATGAAGGTTCACCGTGACTTAGCCGTGAACTTATGTCGAATATTTCGACTTCAAACATTTCGGTTGCTCAACGACTATGGTTTGTATCTAGTAATACGCCATAGTCCTTAAATCATGATGAAGAAGTATCTTCATTAAACCTTTCCTTGATTGCATGTAATGTGTGAGTAATATCCTTCCGTCGTCATATCTTGATCGAGATAGGGGTTCATAGACTATCAAAACCCTAATCTCAATACTACTTCGAATCATCAATCATATGTCAATATTATGCCGTGGCCACAGACTTCTAATCAAGACATCATATCAATATTCGATTAGAAACTCGACTTGGACAGAGGTAACAAAAATTCTTAATCTAAAGTGTCAAGCTATCGAATCTCATCTTGACTGTCAAACAAACACCTATATGAACAAAGCATACCCAAACCGACTTCTTGTACAAGGCGTGATTAACCTTGCACTTATACACCATATAAAATATATCCATACATACAGATTTCAATTCTAGACGTCTCAGGTCAAAGAATTACATCGCACACTATTATAATCTACGATAAATCATTAACTATATGGATATCATGTGATTTATCGATATTCGATCCTGTTTAATAAATAGTTCACCAACTATAAATCCACACTAATGCTCTTATGATAATACACATATTGTCAGCCTACATATATTATCATTTAATATCATTAGGTGGCAAGTAGTATGCCTACTATGTGATATAGTTACCCATTCTACACTACGTACGTAGGAAATGATTTAATATTTTATTTAATAATTAAATAAAATTATCTGGATAATTTATATACATTCTTCATTCATTTGCATAAAAAATAAAGGAAGCAGCAAACATATGTAAATAAAAAAACTACTTCTTTCATTCATATATAAAAAGTTATACAAGATCAATAACCCTGAAACCGATAACACAAATAGTTTTTAGGGCATACACTAACAAGCTTCCACTTATACTAAAACCATTCACTATGATATCGAATACCCATCTTCTCAAGATGCTGGTTCAGTTGCTTTTATGTCATCGTCTTAGTCAATGGGTCAACTACATTGTCCGCTAAAGCAGTCTTCTGTATCAAAATCTTTCTAACTCCAACGAACTGTCTTAAAATATGATATTTATGCTGAATATTTTGGACTTTTGGTGTGCCCTCAATTCCTTTACCTGTGCAATAGCCCTAGTATTGTCACAGAATAGAGTTATTGGATAACTCATATTAGGAATGACACCAAGTTCAGATACGAACTTTCGCATCCAAATAGCCTCTTTTACTACTTCAAAAGCGGTAATATATTCAACCTCTGTAGTGGAATCTGTTGTCGTCGTCTGTTTAGAACTCTTTTAACTGACAGCACCTTCATTACATACAAAAATAAAATCGAATTTAGATTTTCTATCATCCAGGTCTGACTGAAAATCAGAATCTGAGTATCCATGTATACTCAACTCTTAAGATCCATAAGTCAAAAGTAAATTCTTAGTCCTTCATAAGCACTTAAGGATTGTCTTAACTGCTGACTAATATTTTCTCCAGGATTGGCCTGATATCTGCTTGTAACACTTACAGCATATACTACATTAGGTCATATACATAACATCGCTTATATCAAATTGCCTATAGCCAAAGCATAAGGTATACTATACATCCATTGCGCCTTTTCATAGGTTTTTAAACCCATATCTTTTCAAAGATAAAAACTGTGATTGAAAGGAA
>JAVXUL010141685.1:0-14817 GCA_035590515.1 Trichilia minutiflora
TCTACTTTACTCTCATCCACTACTTTTGACTTTTTAACAGCCACGATTCTCCCATCTTCTAGCATTCCTTTGAAGACCGTTCCTTGACCACCTTGACCCAGGATTCGATTTGAGTTAAAGTTATCCGTGGCTGTTTCCAATTCCTTGGAAGTAAATATTTTTGTTTTCTCAATATTACCTTCACTGGAAGACAACTCTTGTTGCAGTAACAAACCACCATTTCTCTTGAAGAATTTTTGCCTGAGCTTCGCTTTGCTTCTTCGTTTTACGTTTTTGCGAAGCCATCATACTCCAGTGATCAGAAACGACATTCCAAGCCCCCCAGCACTAATGCCACCTGCAACATGAAGATGCTGTCACGTACATGAATATACTGTCGAGATCATCCATCTATGTATGGAAGTAATACGAAGGAAAACGATCAAAAAGTAAAGTTGAAACAGGAAAAGATGTACCTATTACAATTAATTCGCTCTGAGGGATTTGGTCGTAAACGGATGAACCTAAAATGTTGGAGCATCGTGGTTGGCTAGAGCCATAAGGATTCAGGTTATAAAAACCAGGAGGACATTCAAAACAATTGGAGCCGCTTGTGGTATTACAGATCAGGGAACCTGCACAAAGCCAATACACAAAAGGTGGATATCAAACCAAATTACGCCTACATATTTTCCGTTTGTGCACCTTCCATCAGTTCTCTCTCTATTTATCTTATTCTCTTTGCTCAAAGAAAATAACGTAATTACAGGTGTTTGCTGATATGTATATGTCAATTGCAAAAATGTTTTGGGAGATTGCAGCTAAATTTTATATCTGCACAGGATATTTTTATAACATATTTACAAATCTATATAACTAAATTACTGAACATCGTATCAAGTATCAACTATCTTCAAAGCTTACATAATTTAAGATAGACTTGATTAATTGACAATTAATTAATCTAATGGCTTTTCCAACAGATCATAATATAATTAAGCATGATATGTACCTGAGCATATATTTTTGTGAGCTGAAGATCTAGATCTTGTGCGATGGCAAAGACAAAAGTAATCCGAGCCTAATTGAACTGCACATTGATTATCCAAATTACATCTTTTATTTTGTGAATCATACTCTACAACACAATCGCCTTTTTGTTTACCCCACTCCAAAACTGCAACAGCACGTTCTTTATCTTTTAAAACCTGGGGATTTTTCATGTAATTCAAGAAGAGCCAATCTTGATGAACCATGAAAATAGAGGTGCATTCCTGGAGAACAGTTTGAGAATAAATGTACGATGTATTTGCATTGAAAACTTTAAGATTTGGGGGAATTGTACACAAGAAATCAAAGCAACCACCATGCTGCTGATCAGGATTACAAGTACAGACAGAAAGGCATCCACCAATCATAGTGGAAGGATTATTCTCCAGGCTTTTGATCATGGTATAGTTGTCACAACCTACTACAGTAATCCTATTGTCACTTGGTGAGAAGGAAAGTGGACTGCCTGTCAAGTTAACCCCTTTCGCGTTGTTCTTAGATGTCGACTTACTACTATTAAAAGAAATTATAGAATTTATAACGACGAAAATTTGGAGACATTCCATATATTTGAAGGACAATATTTCCAGGTTGGTGCTCTTATGAAAAGCTTTTGGAGAGTCGGAAGTGTTATTACAGATTACTTCGAAACTCACATCAAAGTAACAACCTTCTCCGATTCCGAAGGGATAGTCGATGAGGACGTCCCCGCAAACATGTTGACATAACATCCGCGATGCTTTGATTGGATACACTAACAAAATGATTTGCAACAAAAAAAGAAGATGAATAGCCATTCACTGCACTAGCTCTTTCTTTTAATTATTTGGAAAATGCACCAGTGCAACTGAAAATTTTAGAAATTCTGTGGCATTTTCATTTTGATCCACCTTCATATATAAACATTATTAAAATGCCGAGAAATTTCTTCCATGCTGGTAAGCGAGAAATTCCAGGCAAACCTTACCTCAATCTTGGCCGGCCTTTGTCTTTTCTTCTCTAAATATTCTAGTTATCTCAACCTTCTATGCATTACCAAGATTTTAAAATTTCTCTATCAATGGAAATCTTTTCCTCGTCCAAAATCATCTATGAAGTTGGAGAATTGTTAATTTCTCTTTTAGTATTTTAAATGTATGAATGTATGTATGTATATTTTGGGTATATGTGATACTGTACAACTACATAGTGTTCAGTTGAGAAGTAGATGATAGTTAGTAATTAGCATCATGATGGGAAAGTTCGAAATTGATGATGAGCTCAATGGAAGCAATTTTAGCTTGTGAAAATTGAAGATAAATAATCTTGCTTCTAATTCTAAAGCATCGTATATATTCTTTTAAGGCCATTTTATACTTGGAATATTTTCAAGAGTCTAGGAGTTTCATGATGGTGTGTGCAATTTCGTCATGATCTTCTTTCTGAAGCATATCATATTTTCTTAAGGTCATTTTGTCAATTAATATAACTATATAATTTTAATTAAATTTTTATTATTAATACTTTACTAAAATTAAATTCATTAAAAGAAATTGTATTTCAAAAGGTCATAATAAATAGCTTCTATAATAAGTGAAGGCTTTGGTCTTAAGCCTTTCAGAGACTACTACTGAACAAAGGAAATACCAAAGGGGAACAGAATACTTTGCAATGGAAAAGATGGGCCAAGATTTCATTATTGAATCAAATAACTTCAAATTTTTTAATTGGGCATATCTTCTATGGGCTATTGGGCTTTTGAATATTCCAAGAATAATGTGATCAGTCTTTTTTTTTTTTTTCCTTTTTTTTAAAGATGGTTGATGTGTTTGAACAAATGAAATATTTGAGTAATCCATGAATCAGCATTTGTTCTTTCCTAGTCATAAAGTGCTATAATCCTTAAAACGAAAATAATGTTTTGGGTTTATCTAATGAAGAGAAAACAATAAGCACCACTTATAACTAAAGTGGAACAAATATAATCTTTCACAGGAATAATACAACTAGAATTACTGTTTAAAATAATTTTTTTTTAAATTTCAAGAAGGTGTTATTAAAAAAACACACACATATATATATATTAATAATTTGGGATAAGTTAAAAAAGCATTAGGATTATATAATTACAAGGAAAAAATGAAAAAAAATTACATATTATGAAAAAATTATAGTCAATTAAATAAAATATTAACTGTTAAATATAAGAGAAGTTAATAAAATATGATAAATATAAGAAAGGTTAAATAGATTTTATACTTTTTCTAGTTCTTTGATTATAATTTTTTTATACAAAAATTTATAAAAATATAGTAAAAAAAATTAAAAATTACAATAATAATTTAAAAATTATAAGAAACAGTTAAAAATTAGAATAGCTATACCTACAGCTAAATGATCATAAACAGTTAGACTTGGTCAAATTCTAAAATAACAAATTAGAAATAACTTTAATTATTTTTAACAAATAAATTCTTAATTATAACCAGATTTATTATAAAAATAATATATATATATATATATATATATATATATATATATATATTAAAGTCAGGGACCTTTTTATTAAACATACCTAATTATGTGATTTGTTATTTCTTTAAGGGTGAATGTGTAATTAAGCCATTAGAAAAATCCTTTATCATTAAATTTCTCTGTTGTAAAAAATCTAAAATGACCCCCACTTTCTCTTGTATTTTTAATAATGTTCTTTTCATCAAATGATTGAACCATAAAATAGAGATCAAAGAATCTCTTAAATTAATCATGTAAAAAGTAGATTTGATATTTAATATATTCTCTTTAATACTTTTAAATTTATAATGGACTTTGATTGCAATAAATTAAATAAAATTCTTATATTGCTTTCTTTAATATCATATTACAAATATTAAAATTTCATATTCTATAGTATATTTTTTAAGAAAATATAAATTAAAAATTAATAAATTAAATTTATAATAAGAAACAAAGTATAAATTTAAATTCTATATTCCTTATCATCACCCAAATACTATCCAATTTTGCTAATGTCATCATTCTTTAACATGATATCTCTCTCTTTTTTCAATCCAACTAAATGGATATATCCCTCCTCGTTTTGTAAGGCTACAAAATTTTTAATATTAAAAAATTATTATTGTCATAAATTTTATATAATTTATTTATTTATGTGGTAACAAATATTTATATAAGAAATTTTTATGCTTAATATTATTACAAGCAATGTAATAGTCATATAATTTAGTTTGTAATTTGCACAACAGTTTGTATATATTTGATATAATTCCTTTTAATCAATATTTTTGTTTAATAATTTTAATTTTTATAGTTTAATAATAATTTAATCCCTTCTTTAATAAAAAAATTTATTTGTTACAAAAATAAAAATTTCTATATATATTATAAACAACCAAAAATAAGTTTTCACATTTAAGATGCTAACTAATATTAAAATAAAAGTTGGAAAGCATATAGTATTGTATTTAAATAATAATCTAATCAATTATTTAATAAAATATCTTTATAAAATTATTAATAATAAATACAGTGTAAGAACAAACAAGACAAGTGGCAGATTTCAATTTCCAAGATTTGTGAAATACAAGTGTTTTCACCACATACATTTCCCGAGAAATTCGGCAGAAATCATCGTGCAACACGTTCAAGATTCCCAGTTTCTCTACCCCTCTCTCTCTTTTACATGCACTACACAAAATCATTAAACACAACTAACATCAATCAACATTGAAAAAAACAAAATTTTTTTTTCTAATTCCGGGAGATTCCACTCCACTCATTTCTTAATGATACAATTAATATTAATTAATCCTTTGAGATAAGTGTCAATCTGTTTTCATTTTTTTTCATTTTTTTTAAAATTTTGTTCTGTCCAACGTGAAAAAGAGAAAACAGACAAAGACAGACTCAAAAGAAACACCCAGCCAAAAAACAAAAAAACAAAATGCAAGAAGTTACACTGAAAAAGCACTTCTCTTGAGCTTTATTTTTGAGAGGATTATCGTAGATAAATGAATTGACTCATGATTAGAATAGTTGGTGGGGTTGTTGAGGCGTGCATAACGCGTAATCTTGTATCTTAAAAGGTTGTCTGTTTTGGATTTAGTATTACATCAGCATATGGTTTGAGAAAGGTTCAGCATTTGTAGGCTTATCTTTATCTTGAACGTTAAAAGGTTTCCGTTTTTTAGCTTTTACATTAAGATTGCCTAGAAAGTTCGAAACTTTGTTTTGGTAGGTGGGTCAACAATCAAAGCGATTGGTTAGTTTATATCTCAGTTTTCAGGCTTATTCTTTGGTGGGTTTTGGTGTGAGGCGTGGAAGAAAATGGTTTCCTACGGAAAATTTGCGAGGAGGGCTGTGGAAACTGAGATGCCAATCATGGTTCAGGTATTTACTGAAAATTAAATCTGGGTTTTTTTTTTTTTATTGTCAATTTGTCTAAATTCAGTTAGCGCTCATGCTGAGGAGCTTTTATTGTTATTACAAGAAAGTATTGGTTCATTTGATAACCATTATGAATTTCATATGTTTTTGTCAATTACATTGTTTATGGCTTCGGTATATACATATGTATGTGTGCTTAGGTTCAATATAGGTGTATTGTGTGAAGAGCTTTGAAAGTGAAATGAGGAAAATGAGTATTGTTTTTGACGGTGAAAGTGGGTTTCTTTTTGTTTTGGTAGATACAGGAATTGATCCGAGGTGCGAAAAATGCTGTGTCTTTGGCTCAGGTTTGTTTTTCCATTTCTCAATGTTCATGTTGACACAACACACACACACACATATATATATATGTATGTATGTATGTATTGAGAATTGGGAAGTCAATATGTATATATAACAATTTATAATTGTTATATGGCTTTTCACTATTAGGTATTGAGAAATGAAATGAAATGAACAGTTTTCTTTATCTTGCCAATATGGCATCTTTGGTGCAGGATTTTGAGATACTTTAAAATTTGATTTTTGCATTTCCTTTATGAGATTTTGCATAGGAAGCATTAAAGAGACATGCATGTGTATGAGATAAGAATCTGTTTTCCCAATCTAAACTGAAAATGTGTTTTTAAACTCAAGGAACAGGCTGCGGGATCATGATCCTTGGCGAGTGTTTTAGGGACCTTAAGTTGCCAGAGGTCATATTATTTACTATTTACTCATCAGGCACAAATGCACCAGATTTAAAGTTTTTTCTGAAAATGTGCTTAAAAATGTAATCCTTGTTTACAGTATGATATAAACCAGAGCACGTGGTATTTGTATGCATGTTGGAATTTCCTAGTTTTATTATTATTAATTTGATTATCAATTTAACTTATAGTTGTAGATGTTCTTTG
Source organism: Trichilia minutiflora (assembly GCA_035590515.1). Classification (NCBI taxonomy): domain Eukaryota; kingdom Viridiplantae; phylum Streptophyta; class Magnoliopsida; order Sapindales; family Meliaceae; genus Trichilia; species Trichilia minutiflora. The sequence continues at coordinate 6,372 of JAVXUL010141685.1, forward strand.
ACCCTTGGTTGTTTTGACACATAAGGTTATCTATGATTATAGCAACCATCTTATTTGTAAAATTAATGCTTTAGGGAGTGGTTTATTGGCAACCACCCGAAACTGCATTGGAGAAGGTGAAAGAACTTGTATGGGAGCCTTCGATTAGTAGATACGGTGCTGATGAAGGTCTTCCTGAACTGAGGGTGGCATTGACTAATAAGGTATAGTTTTTAGAGGTTTCAGTAACCTTTTTCCAATTGAGAATCAATGTGGTTCTGCTTGTTGGTGTTTGATAAGGTGAATTTATTATTTGGTTTCATGCTCAATTCTGCATTTGAAAATTTTAATATTATGTCACAGTGAGTGTCGTGTAAGTTTTGGGAGATCAGACTAATCTGATTCTGTTCTATTTTGTAACCGTGATGTTTTTAGTTGATTGAATGTCAATTGAAACCCAAATTTCAATGTTGGTCCAAAATTTTGTGGTATGAAATCAGTCTTCTTTATTACTTTCTCAAGCAACTGGAAAATTGTAAAAACCTTGGAACTAATGCCTTTTCTTTTCTTTTTTTTTTTCAGTTGAATCAGGAAAATAAGTTGCACAAATCTTCAGTGATGGTGACTGCAGGTGCAAATCAGGTGACTCAAATCTCAGTCTATAATTTATTTTGATTGTTCTTGTGCAGTTTATGTTTCACTTGGAGTACTAGAAAAAGTATCTAGGTTAGAAAAGTGCTGAAGTTAAATTGGCTGGTAGATACATACTCTGCATATCTTCTCATATATATTAGCCGCGGATAAAAAAAGAGAAGGGCCACTTTTGATTTGTTAATGCTACTTTCTGTGCTTTATTGCTCTATATGTCAAATTTTTCTTCCCACAATCTCATTTGCTAATTGCTAACATGATATTTGTATGTTGACATTATAATCTCATTTTCCTTTGCCTTTAGGCATGGAGATGAGTTTTTAGTTTTGCTAAAAGAACTGTCTTTTCATTCCATGGCTAAATGCAAAAATTCATATTGATTCCAAAATGCTTTTGAAATCTGTGATGTGTATTCTGACCTATCTCATTGGCAGGCATTTGTGAATATTGTTCTTACATTATGTGATCCGGGGGATTCTGTAGTCATGTTTGCTCCATACTACTTCAATGCCTACATGTCCTTCCAGATGACAGGAATAACTAATATATTGGTTGGTCCTGGTAATCCAGAGACGCTTTATCCAGATGCTGGTAAGAAGGGTCATAAATTGTTCATTGCATAGCATGTCGATCTCTTGTGGCATATCTGTAGTTGGGGCCATGTCATTTTGGATCTAAATTTCTACCTCTTGTCAGAGAAAATCATCTGGTCTTCTTAGTCTTCTATTGCGATCATGCAGTTGATTACAATTGTGTTCATACTTTTAAAGTTGGATTTTGTGTATACCTGTTTTTTGCAGTAAACATGGGTAGCAAAAAGTAATATAAAAAATCTGTTTTGGCAGTTTTCATCACACATTGAACTTCAGTTATCAAAAGGTTGCATTCTGACAATCTGTATAAATTCATTTAGGGTCTTGAGAATTGTGAGTGATATAGTCGGAAGTTGATTCATCATCTCTGGATTTAAAATAAGAACCATGTTCAGGTAGTTATTTTGGTGTGTTCCATAGTCTCTTGAAGTACGTTACTTTGTTGTTCTAGGTTTTTTTAAAAACATCTTTTTCATTGTTAGATATTGCATAAATGAAAACCAAACCCTTCCCTTGTCCTAATGTGAGTAGGATTAAACCCCAAACTTGTACCACCTTATAAGATATTATCAGTTAAACCAGGTATTATGCAACCATGATGTTTACGGTCTACATTCTGAAAGCGTTTTGCTTTTTGGGATTATCTGAAATTGGGTAACGGTATCATTTTCAGCCTCCCATAGATAATTTGTAGGAATATTTAATTATTATAATTCATTATTATTATTTGATTGGGATGTTATATTCAAGTAAAACATGTATTCTTATATGCAAGTGTATGCATTGCAAAACGCATCATATATTATAGCTGGAAACAGTTGTTCTGGAAGATTATCTGACTTGAACATTATCTTGATGCATTTTCTTCTTGCATTGGATGCTTTTGTTGAGATCACTTATTAGTATGCCTTGATTTCAGACTGGTTAGAGAAGAAATTGTTGGAAACTAAACCAACTCCAAAGCTCGTTACTGTTGTTAATCCTGGCAACCCATCTGGAACCTACATTCCAGAGCCTCTACTTAAGGTCTCTCTCTGCCTCATTTTCTGTGCAAACTCTTGTGTGAGCACACACAGACGGTTCTTGAGTGCGATTGATTCTCTTTTCTTTCCTTAAATTTTTTCTTCAAATTTTTTTAACTCAGCACATTTTGCCTTTTGAGTAGAGGATTTCAGATCTTTGCAAAGCTGCTGGCTCTTGGCTTGTCGTAGATAACACATACGAGTGAGTATCTTCTGTTTTTGTAGCTTATGCATTTGATTTAATGGTATGCTCTATGTTTGCTATTTTTTTATAAAAGGCTGACAAATGTCATGGGAGAGAGCGGCTTGGTGATTTTCATAAAAAGTTGGGTCTCTAAATGGAGATAATTGGCATATTGTGAAGGAGTTGCATTTATTGTTAGACTAATTAGGGAGTATTATGGGATGGTTGCATGTTTAGAAATTCTATGTGCTTCAAATCCTAAACTTATACTTTGGTACTAAAATGAAATAGCAGAAAGAAAATATATTATAGAGGGATATTTATGTTTATGCCTATCTTTGCTTAGAAAATCTCATTAAAATCTACTTCTAGTTATGTATATATTTATGTCCACTTTTATAGAATGTGTTACTGGAATGTTTGACACTTTTGAAAACCAAATTCGTCCTTAGAATATACACAATTTCAAGGATGCTAAGTTTTCAATCAAATCATGCAATTCTGCTTACTTCCAATCCCAATTTCTGTTACATTCTAAACATTATTCACATGATTTTATGTGCCACATGTTGTTACCAGTGTATATTCTTAAGTCTGATTAAGAAACTTATGGCATCATATTTGAGTCTCAAGAGTATATATGCAGGTATTTTATGTATGATGGTCTAAAACACTCATGTGTGGAAGGGAATCACATAGTCAACATCTTTTCGTTCTCAAAAGCCTACGGAATGATGGGATGGCGAGTTGGATATGTAAGTGGCTATTAAAAATCTCTTGTTTATGACATGGGAGATCAAACTCTTTTCTTTAGGAAATAAAGGCTTCTTTTACCCTTTTGAATGATGGAAAGGAGTCTATGTGACCTTTTGAAATTCTGTACTAAAGTGATTAATTCCTCTCAATTTGTTGACACTTATACCTTTGGCTGATAGTGATCATTGAAAAAACTCAATGATCCATAGGTCGCATCTATTTGAAATATGTTCTTATCAAACATAAATCTGACCTGCATTTACTTGTATACCTTGGTAATTTAATTGGATTTATTTGGGAAGCTGACTGTATTCTGTTGTGTACATAATTTCCCATGTTTTCTTTGGTTATAAAAAGTATGTGTCTACTGTGAGCAGATAGCATATCCCTCAGAAGTAGAGGACTTTGGAATTCAACTGCTAAAAGTTCAGGACAACATACCAATCTGTGCTTCAATAATTTCACAACATCTTGCACTATACTGCTTGGAAACAGGCCTGGAGTGGGTTACTGAGCGAGTGAAAGATCTTGTGAAGAACCGAGAAATAATTTCAGAAGCCCTCTCTCCACTGGGAAAAGATGCTGTTAGAGGTGGAGAAGGTGCAATTTACTTGTGGGCAAAGCTCCCAGAAAAATATCTCCACGACTATGATGTTGTTCGCTGGCTTGCTCACAAGCATGGGGTGGTGGTGATCCCCGGGGGAGCATGTGGTTGTCCAGGGCATGTGAGGATCTCCTTTGGTGGACTGGTAGAAACTGACTGCAAAGCAGCTGCAGATAGGCTGAGGAAAGGATTAGAAGAACTTGTAAACGATGGTATGGTGCCATAACCAAACTCTTTCATTGATTGAACATAAGAGAATAAAATTGGTACATCCATCTGCCAGGTTGAGTTGAGTTCTCAACTGGTCAATTGAAATAACTAAAAGGCTGCTTTGGTTATGTATGTATATTGAAAATATGATTTGTCGAGATTCATGCATAATCATACACATTGATGTCGAATACATGAGAATGGTTTCATGATCATTAATTCTCACATTACATAATTGCAAATGAGATTTTATTATGACAAATATGTACCGTTTTAATTACTTGATCATGGGAGTCATACATTGATTTTCTCTGAAAATGACAATCTTGTGAGAACTGCAGGTTTTTATTGACATAGGTATGATACAAGTTCTTTTTCTTGGGAAGGAAACTGCTTTAGTAAACAGTTAATGCATCAAGCCTTAGATGGAATAAAATAAAAGATTAAAATGATAATTTTGAATGGAAAATTGTAGTTTTATCAAACAATACAGATTAATATTTAATGAAAAAAATTGAAAAATAATAATATTATACATACAAAGTTTTTATATTCAAATATTTTCTAGAAATTCCCCTGTCAATGTCAATGGATGCCAGTTATGTAAGAATAATAGTGATTGCTCAATTTAGGTTGTGTCATTCATTTCATATCTATATGAACTACCTCTTTATTATTGTATACACACAATAACAATATTTTGGTGGGTTTAATTTTAATTTTATTTATTTCCGGTATTTATAAAAGCACTTAATTCATTTTTTAGATATTTATATAACACTTGTTTTTAAAAAAAAAGACTAATGATTTCAATTAATCCATCAATTATCTCAATTTTCAATTTTGAAAATTGAAAATAAATGTGTGAAGAAAAGAATTATTCCAAGGGCAAGTAATAATTAAAATAAATAAATAAATAATATAAATAAATAAATCATTTTTAATATGTTATCTATGACTCATTCAATAAATTTTATTTACGTATGCATTTGTTTTAAAATTTATTAATTAAAATAAAAAATAATTTTAATGTGAAAGAGAAATGTTATTTCAATATCTATCATGGCGTTAGACGGACGATTTGGGGTTCGATTTTTGGGATACATTGCAATTTAAGAGGGGGGTCGCGATGGTGGGATATTGTACTAACCCTTTCTTAACCCTTTCTTAAAATTAATCGAGGTACATGTAAACTGAGTCGGACACCTAAACTAAAAAAAAAAAAAAAAATGGCGTCGCATAATTCTATTTCAAGGTCCTGCCTAAGACTTTCTCTTAAACCAGTGCTCACTTGAGAGCAACTGTGGACATCCATTGTTATAATCAAACTGTTATGAAGCCCCAACCCAATTCCAAATTCCCTTGTAGGCCCAAGAAAATAAAAAAGCCCAAACGTAAATACCCAACTTGAAACTAAACCCCGACTTGTCCCGATCCCCTTTGAAGCCCAAACGATGTCAAGGATACTACGGTAATTCCACAACACTCCTTCCCTCGACCAACCGCTTAAACGTCGCCGTCACAAGTCTTCACAGACACTGCTCCATCGAATCCGATGATTTTACGGCCAATGAAACCCTAGCATTTGGGTGTTTTTAGTGAAGATGGTAGGAACTAATTCGCTTGTGGGATTGCAAGATCACTTGAAGCTTGCGAGAGATTATGCTCTTGAAGGACTCTACGACACCTCGATTATCTTCTTCGATGGAGCCATTGCTCAGATCAACAAGTAATTTCTCTGATTTTTACTTCTTCTTTTCGTAACCTCCCGTATAGACATTCTCGGGTATTTAATTTGTTTATTTTAGTACGATGTACGAATCATTTTCTTAAACCTGCGAGTGTCCCCTTTTGTAATTTCTCGGTCTCTACATTTGGGCTCTGTAGTTAGTTTATGAGTTTTTGTTTTGTAATTTTCGATATTTGCGCTTGGGATTTTAGTATTACTTGGTTTCTGTTTGAACTTTTTCTTTGTTCGTGGCAAATATAGAATTTAAGTTTATATTTTGGAGTATTTTTTTGGGTCGAAAGTTGTAATTTTTTATTTGAAGCTTGTGTTTTAATTTATTTTATTTTGGAAATTTTGCTTTGTTTCAGAAAAAAAAACTTGGTTAATTTTTTTCGACTTGGTAAATGAGGTTAATGAAAAAAAAAATTGGGGTAAGCCACTAGATTATCAAGCAAATTTTAGTTAAATCATTAATATTATTGTGAAATGGCAATTACATGTAATAAGTTGCAAAAGATATTCAGAAATATTGTTGTTGCTGATAAGAATTCTTTGAAACCGGGAATTTTTTTTTCTTACTTGAAAATGTATGCATACTTAGCAAATGTTTTTATTTAAGAAAGGGAGTGTGTGTAACTTCTATTTGCTGTTATTGCATCTTCAATTGAAATAACAATAAAATCACATGTAGCTTGGTATGTGTTGTGGGTTAGTGTTTGAGTTTTTTAATGTATTTTCAACCATTGTTTTAATTTTAGGCATCTAAACACTCTTGATGACCCATTGATTCGCACGAAATGGATGAATGTCAAGAAAGCCCTTTTAGAGGAAACAGATGTTGTGAAGCAATTGGACGCTGAGAGAAGGGCGTTTAAGGAAGCTTCTGGGGTCAGGCGCCCTTCGTCGCCACCGATTAATGCTAAATCTTCATTTGTTTTCCAGCCATTAGACGAGTATCCAACCTCCTCAAATGCTCCAATTGATGATCCTGATGTGTGGAGGCCACCAAGCAGGGACACTTCGAGTAGGAGACCTGCAAGGGCTGGTCAAGTTGGAATGAGGAAATCACCCCAAGATGGGACTTGGGCTCGCGGTGCTACTAACAGAACAGGTACAACTGGTCGTGGTGGAAAGGCTGCTGGTCCTAGTAGAGGTAACACTGGTGTTCGGGCGTCAACTACTGGCAAAAAAGGCACTGGCTCTGGAAAGTCTAGCAAGACAGATTCAGCAGTAAGTTATAATATAATAACTATGATCAGGGTTTATGCAATGCTTTTGAGTTGTTAATATGTTTGATGTTATAGAATTTTTGACGTAAGGCTTCAGTAGGGAATTTATTGCTGGTCATGTGTGGATTTGAGGAAATTGAAAAAATGAAAAATAATTTCTTTTTGCAGTCAGTATCCTCTACTCATTTAGTTTGTGATGTTCGCATGTCATGTCCATTTTGTATAGTTATTTTCACTTATGGTTCCAAAGATATTGGAAATAATTGACTTGAAACCAATATGATATTAGAGGACTCTCTATATTGGGCAATGCTATGTTGTATTAATCATTTAGATTTCAAGCTTATGTTGTTTGGTATTCTTGAGTTAAACTGTAATTTATTTTTCCATTTTAATGACAAATTGAAATTGTTTCTTTTCTGAAAATTTATTTCAGGTTATCTATATTTTACTAATTATTCTGCTTGTTCAATTTTCAGAATGGTGACAGTGAAGATGGAAAGTCAAAAAGGGCACAGTATGAGGGACCTGATCCAGACTTGGCTGCAATGCTTGAAAGGGATGTCTTGGAAACAGCTCCTGGAGTCCGGTGGGATGATGTTGCTGGTCTGACTGAAGCAAAGAGACTTTTAGAGGAAGCCGTTGTCCTTCCTCTGTGGATGCCTGAATATTTTCAGGTATTCTTGATAGCTGAAGCTTTATTATTTTGTAACTATTTTGCAGTAGGGTTGAGTTCAATCTACCTTAAATCCAATCAATTAAAATAAAATTGCGTGTTAAATGGGGATTAGGGTATTAACAGGAAGACTATCGTTGTTATAGTACTACTACATAGTCATACAGTTGCATTTCATGTGTCTTGGAAACGATTTCTTTTGTCCTTGTTTGTTTCTTGAAATGTTGATGTGCTAGTTCATGAATGTCGAGCTAACTTTAAGGACTTTATTTTGCATTTGTTGAAGAGAGCTTGACAAAGTAAAGAATTTAGGATGTCAAGCTAGTGAATGAGCTTTTTTGGTAGAAGATGCAAAAGATTTTGAAAAATTAAGTGGAGAAAGTTTAACAACTAAAAAGAATAAGATACTCTTGTTCTTGCTTCCCGAAAACAGAAAATGAAATGAAAAAATGAAAGTTGGGTTATGGATACCTGCTCTAAGGTCTTTTCTGGGTTGACCTTTCTGCATTTCTGCATTCCTTGTGCTAAATGGTAGCTCTTCAGATGCTGGGTTGCATTATTGCAAAATAGCTGATTGATCCTGTGCTTGCAGGGAATTAGGAGACCATGGAAAGGGGTTCTTATGTTTGGCCCTCCTGGAACTGGAAAGACACTTCTGGCTAAAGCAGTTGCTACAGAGTGTGGCACCACGTTTTTTAATGTATCTTCTGCTACTTTAGCATCAAAATGGCGTGGGGAGAGTGAACGCATGGTGCGGTGCTTGTTTGATCTAGCAAGAGCTTATGCGCCAAGCACAATTTTTATTGATGAGAT
>JAVXUL010141705.1:0-14816 GCA_035590515.1 Trichilia minutiflora
AGGTACATATTCGCTTCCGCTCGCATATATGTGTTTCTCCTTTGAAAGCATGACTCTAGGCTCGGTTCCTAGAGAGATTTTTCTGTGATGCATGTTTCAGACCTCCAGCCACCAACAATATATCCAGGATTCAGAAGGTGATAATGCACAGCTACTATCTCGACTCTCAAACTGTCGTTGTGGAAAGGGTCCTTGATGAATTTTAATCGTGTTAGTCTTTTACTTTTACTGACTATTATTGAGTTCAATAAAAGTTTTACCTGAAAAATAAAATAATAATTATCTATAGATAATATGTGGTTTGTGGTCTATGGTATCTAGAACAATTATGATCTGATGGAATGGAACTTGATTCATGATCATTATTTCAAGTTGAGGCTCCGCGGAGGTGTTGGAGATAGTGCGAATTTGGTCGAGGGAAACATGGAAATTAAAACTGGGGTTTACAAAATTGGAGAAAGGAAATTAAAAGAGAAAATGCCAAGTTTGTATCTGGGTCCTATAGATATAGATTAAGTGCCATTTGAGTTTATCTATGTTCAGGAAATTTAGGATTTTTCTTCAAATCATTTGCGTAATGCAGCTGAATCCCAGTTCAGGTGCTAAACTGCTTGCAGCAGGTTCAAATTAATTCTTATTAAAAGAAAAAAAAAATCCTTTGATTTACGGTATATACCTGAAAAAGGAAATATTGAGAAGCACTGTCTTAAAATATTATTTCAATAATGCCTCCTGATAAAGCATCTACTTTTTTGCCACAAGTGTTACCTCTTGCCTCTGTGTCTAATTTTTAAGCTCCAATTGAAAGTTTATGTTGGTGGTTTTGTGATTCTCACTCTTTGTTCTCGCTCCTTTGGCTGGAATGGGAAGATCTTGCTTGTTGTCAAAATCTATAAGATTTGGCTGTAAGTGGCTGATAATTTGGTGTAGAAATTTGATGCGATAAACTATCAATTTATTAGTGGTCTTTTTCACCTTCTTTGTGTTCTCTTGTTCATGTAAAAGTTCTTTTTCCATGATTTACATGTTGCTGGTTTGATATCTGAAAACATTTGGAAACTTCATGGGCGGAAGGAAACAAAATTATTTATAATATTTTGCTTTGGCAAAATGTGTTCATCAGTGGTTACTTTTTATGATGTTGGAAGTGGGGATTAATGCCTAGCAATTTGTAATATGTCCTCACAATGCATAGTTCATAGTTGACATGGTATAGGCTAATATTATTTCCTATTAAATAACATTGCTATTAGATTTTGTATGGATGCAAATAACGTAAAATGATGATTAGAACTTTTGTTTTGGCAGGACTTTAAGTCGTCATTTAAAGGGATATGCTGCTCTCAAAATCATGTATTTTGGTTTAACTGTACATAATGTAGCCTTAATATTTAAGCTTAATTTCTTTATGAAATTAGTCATTCTTTAACAACCTCCCCTAATTCCACTTCCACCCCTTTCTTCCTAAAAGGAGATGGAAATGGAAAGTAGTCGGTCAAATTCCATATAAAGAAGGATAAGATTGGCTTCACATCAAGAATGTATGCTGACTCACTAAGGCCTGGTTTAGGATGGATTGGATCAACAACCTTTTGGCCATTCCTCTCAAGCTAGAGTAGTATGGTTTGTTGCATCTTGAGGGTGACATACTAATGAAATTATGTTAATGTTGCATGAAAATAGTGAGCATGAGCATGGAATCCCCATAGCAATTAGGAAAAATAACCATACCTTTAGGAAAAATATATGCCTTGTCCTTTGTAAAATATAAAGAAATGTACATAACTCTTATTATTTCTACTTTTTTGATATAGACTAACTACATGTACATATAGAACCAAATAAACACAAACAAGAAAAGCTTGTGGCTCCCTAAGTAAGATTAATCTAATCTTAATATAAATATCTATATTTCTAGCACTCTTCCTTAAGCTCAAACCAAGTAAAAAATTAGAGCTTGTAATTGAGAAGTCTTATTAAAATTTTAACTCTAAAATAAGAGGAAGAAGGAATTTATGAGAAATTTGTGAAATTGCTTCTAACTAGCAACCTACTTGTCTCGAATTTGCTTATCTTTAATTGAAACTTGACGCAGATCAAAATTTGAACTGATGGTGACAAAATGGTGGTGAATTTGATCCTAAATTTGACCCAAATCTTCGATTTGAGGCTGCAGAGATGGCTGTAAAGTGGTTGTGAATTTGACCTAAATCAATTTTGACCCAAATGTTTGATTTGAGGCAATAGAGATGGCCATGAATTTGACCCTAAATGTAACATCCTGATCCGATGAGGGCGGGAAGTGGCGTCTGGACGAGGGAGCCTGAGCAAGGAGCGGCTTCTAGCAGGCTTCTAGGATGGCAGGGGGCAAGAATGAACCGAATCTCACATCGGAATGGGAGAGAAAGTTACTGGGCTATATATGTAGAGTTGGAACCAAGTTGTCAATGAGGTCTTTTGGGATGGATGGTGGTTTATTTTTAAGAACTACGCAGTTAAGCATGCTTGGGCGAGAGTAGTATCAAAATGTGTGGCCTCTTAGGAAGTCCTCGGTATAACCCATTTCAAGAACAAAAATCGTGAAGCCCCAAAGGTTAGGCCAAAGCGGACAATATCGTTGATAGAATTGGACCAAGTGTGACATTATGGTATTAGAGCCAATTCTCCTCCAGTACGATTGTGTTGGTTCAGGGACGAATCAGACGGAAGCTGGTGGGCCTATAACATCCCGATCCGATGAGGGCGGGAAGTGGCATCGGGGTGACGGAACTTGAGCAAAGAGCGGCTTCTGGCAGACTTCTAGGATGGCAGGGGGCAGAAATGAACCGAATCTCACATCGGAATGAGAGAGAAAGTTATTGGGCTATATATGTAGAGTTGGAACCAAGTTGTCAATGAGATCTTTTGGGATGGGATGGGTGGTGGTTTATTTCCAAGAACTACGCAGTTAAGTATGCTTGGACGAGAGTAGTACCAAGATGGGTGACCTCTTGGGAAGTCCTCAGTATAACTCATTCCAAGAACAAAAACCATAAGGCCCCAAGGGTTAGGCCAAAGAGGACAATATCATTGATAGACTTGGACCGGGTCTGACACTAAATCTAAGTCAAACTGATTTTTCGATCTGAACCTACAGTAACCTAAACCTTTGATATGAAGCGAGAAACACAGATGTGAAATTTGACCCTGAATTTGATCTACACCTTTAGTATGAGGTGACAGTGACCCAAACTTTCGATATCAGGCGGTAGAATGACGACAGACGTGATTGTGAAATTTGATAGACAAGAAATGATGGTTAGGGTTAGGTCATTGGCATCTTCTGAGTTGGATAGTTGGTTGGTGATCGCTTGCATTTGTGACAATGACAGTGGTAGCAACTAGGGTTATGGTTTCTCTTTTAAATAATAAATTGAACTTTGGTAATTTTGAAAGCCTAAAAGGAGAAAAATTAAATTAACCCTATGCTCAATAACTGCTCTAAAGATGGCACATCGTGACATAAAAGCAACTAACTCTAACTCAACTCTCAAAACCGCTCTGATACCATGTAAAATATGAAGAAATTTGTATAACTCTTACTTTTGCAACGATTTTTGATACTGACTAACTAAATGTTATATAGAATCAAATAAACACAAATAAATATCTATATTTCTATTATCCTTATCAAACTTCTGAAAGGAATTAGAGGATAAATGTTGGCTTGAGTACCTTATTCACAACATGTGGCAATTTTATGCAAGTGTCCTGTTAGAGTCCATGAAAAGCTTTATCTAGACCCTGCTAGTTAGGTAGGCTTTGGCTTTCATGAGTACAATTTTCTTTTTGTGTTGTAGGAGTATGTCTAGAGAATATTTTTTCTTTCCATCATATTTTATACAAGTAGATAAAAAGCATCTGTTGCTCAATTTTGGATATGCCGCTTCGTATTGCTCAATTTCTAAAGTGAATGTCCATTATGGTCCATATTATGCCAAATCCAAAAGCTATTATGCTATGTGACATAAAGTCTACAAAGAATGATAGGATTTTCTCATATCTGTGCTCTTCCCCTCTTCTAGGATATGTTGCCCTTTGCTATTATCTGCATGTATAAGCATCTTGTCAATATAAATACTGAGGACCAAATTGACATCAATCTTCCATGATTGACTAATACTAGTAGATTATGCATGTGGCATTGTCATTTTGTAATAATGAGGTCAATTTGCAAATTTTTTTTCTTGATGATTTATCTAACTTCTTGAACACTATAACCAAGGTTGTCACTCATGGGAATGACTATCATTTTCCTTTTCCTTTTTGAGTATCCTATGAATGATATTTGAAAGTGCATAAGGAATCCTTTGACAATTCTTTGACATGCCATCATCTAATTTCGTTGAATAATTGCAGTTTTTCTAAGACATTAATTTTTGTTACTGATGCCAGCTTTCCTTTAGTCTGAAATTTGCAATGCTCTTGGGAAGACATGGTTGTTAGTTGCTGATAGGAAGGAATCACCGTACTCACGTTGTGGGAGAACAGATAAGGGTGTCTCCTTTGTTAGGTAATATAAAACTTAGTTGAATCATCATTAAAAGCATGTCCATAAGTTCTTGATGACCATTGTGGCACTGAATCAGTTAAAAAATATTCCTTTGCACTTCAATTCATAAACTTGTGCCAGTGTAAATGAAAGGAAAGGAAAATAAATTTCTGGGGGTGGTGAAACTCGGTATCTTCAACAGAACAAAGAAAAAGCTATCTATAGCGAAAACTTTATGTATTCTCTTCTATTTTTCTGTGCTCCTTGTTGCTCTTGAATAACTAATGTCACCTAGAGTCAAGTATGGTTTTCTTTGAGGATTTCTTGGGTTGGATTTTATGTAGAATTATGAACCTTTTGAAAAATGTTCTATCAAATTTAAGTTTGAACGGTAAATGTTACTTATACCAGATCTCATAAGAATATAACGTTAGAGACAAATGTAAATACAGCACTTGTAGAAACTATGGATTAGAGGATATCATCAGACCTTTTTTAAGATGGAATTGCTTTTCATTTCGAATTGTAGATCTCTACTGTAGTATTCTGCTTCACTTGTTTCTCTTGTAATTAGTGTCTATTCAATTGTCATCTTTGTACCAGATACGTGGAGTTTAAGAACATGGCAAATGTTTGATGCTGGTAATTGCTTTATATTTACAGTTAAAAATCAAGTACTATAGTACAAACAACTTAAGTATGGGTGAAACTGTCTGAGAAGAAAAAATTGGTTAGTCATTTATTGTTTTTTGAAAAACTGTAATAGGAACTATTCAGCTTAATACATCTATAAAGTCATTCTATTATTTTTTCATTCCTGATGGAATCATACTTGAATAAAAATTGGAAAAAGAAAAGGTCGTGAAGGCAAATTTTTAAGCAATAGTTAAAAGAGCTCGATAATTTGATTGGAAAAAACTATGACTTTTTAAAAGTAATTCCGCTATATTGCTTGTTTGCTAGATTCTGTGTAAAATTGCTTATATTTCAAATTTTAAAATTTTAAAATTTATGAGTTTTTGTTTTTTCCATATTAACTCACGCCATGCTTATCATTCTCAGAAAGGGAAATTGATTACGTGAGAACACTGAATCGAGTCCTTCTAAAAGACATTCCAATTATAAGCAGTGCAAGGTTTCTCTCCAAATTCAAAAATCTATTACCTTTTTCAATGCATTGTTTTTAAATGATGGTTGTATAACTGGTTGTTGTTTGCAATGGATATTGGGAAAAGTATGAAAATAACCATATTTTTAAATCGTTTTTCGAAAATAACTATATTTAAAAAATATTAACTAATTAAATCAAAAATGTGTTTTTCGGACGATTTTACCCATGTTCAAAAGTGGGTTTTTATGCCGTGTTCGAAAGTGTACTTTCGAACACGGCATATTTATATGTTCGAAAGTGTTTTTTTTTGTCGTGTTCAAAAGTGCACTTTCGAACAAGGTAAAAATACACGTTTTCGAACAAGGGTTAAAATCATTCAAAAAACAGATTTTTGAATGTTTTGGTTAACATTTTTTTGATATAGTTATTTTCGAAAAAGACTTTAAAATTTTGGTCATTTTCGCATTTTTCCCATGGATATTTAAGTTTAACTTGCTCCTTTCTATTTAAACATCAACATGGTCGACTAGGTGGTTTCATGAGAATTTTGCTGTTCTACTTGTTCTACTTTTTGTTATGTTGTAGCATAATCTGTTGCTCTTTCAAAAGTGAAGGTTTAGCTGTTTAAGTAGGGAATATGAATACCTTTTTTGGAAAGAAAATCTAAATATCTCGGTATGTGACTATTTTTTCCTCACAATTTGTATGTCTACTTCAGTGCTGCTTATAAAGAAAATAAAAAATTTAACCACACTTTCTTCTGCCATTTGTGTTTTACTAGGCCATGCCAAGTGCAGGAAAGAAATTTCTTGGGGAACATGACTTCCGAGATTTCTGTAAAATGGATGCAGAAAATGTTCATAACTTTAAGCGGCATGTAACCTCGTTTGAGGTCTCTCCTTGTTATAAGAGGTTGGCACTGGTAAAATTTTGACCCAAGTTTTGTTTTCTCATTTATTCTCTATTAGAGCTTATAAATATAATTGTTGTGTCCTTATCTACAGGTTTCATTTTCTAGATAAAGAGGTTACATGACGTTGTATCAAATCCAAGTTTAGCCAATTGGTTGTGTTTCAGTCCTATAGTATTAACCGAACTGTAAGTAGTAATATTTGTGTTAGTTTCTACGTTTATGGTTATGGTTGTTTTTAATCCACCCTGCATGTGAGAGAGTTATAGATCGAATACCATTATTAAGCCCTTACCTATAAGCTTAAACTTTCCAGTCTTAGCATTATCTATCTGTTTTTACAAAAGTTGGTTTCTTGTTTAGCAATTATTTCGTTTTCCTCCCTGGGAGAGGTATAATTTGCTCTTGATTAGTGCTGAACCTATCAAAAAGTACTGAGAATTAGAGCTAACAACCTAGTGTTTAATTTGCTAATACTCTGGGTTAGAGCAAAAAAAAAATGATTTAGTTGGAATGACTATGACAAATAATAAGATGCGAATTTCCAATACAAATAAAAAATGTGCAAATTTAAAGATGGTTTCTATTGTTTTCGCTCAATACATTATATTTGTATTTTCATGTCTTGAGATGTTTACATGATTGCGTCATTGCCAATATCATTAAATATATCTTTTCCATGTGTATAATCAAGTTCTTACTCATTTATTGTCTCCTATCTAATTATGCATTTAATTTTCAAAATGTTCCTTGACAACATTCTCTCTGAAAAAGGTTTGATGTCAAGTACATAGTTAAAAGAAGTCCCTTTTTTTTTAAGAATAATAATTATGGACTAATTGTGGTACAAATGTTATTGATTTTATAGTTTACTTATGGCTTAAATGTGGTTAGGTTAATGTTAAAGGGAAAAGTAAACTAGAAGTAGGTAATAGTACAAACATTGGTTTTATTTGAACTTATATGTGGACTTTTTCTCTCGTAGTCAGAGAACTTTGGTCCACTGAACAATATTGTTTTCTTCGTTTCTCTCAGATGTTCATTATACTTATCAAAATCAAGAGACACGCTTTGGCTGACCATAGCATTTTTCACTTGCAACCTAGCATGATATGATGGTGAACTCCAGAGCTCAGTACCTTTGTTCATTCTGGACATTCTGATATATCTTCTTGACTGTAAATTCCATGGCAGTTCTTATATTTTGCCTCTTTTGTGACGAAGTGTACAATCTTTTTCTTCTTTCATTTTGTTGTTGTTGTTGAGCGTTGCTTGATTTGAATGTATGTGGAAATCTAAGCATCCTCTATTTACTTGCAGTTTTGATGGCCACCAACTTTACGCTATCAAGATTCAAGGTTGTGCTTTCTTGTGGCACCAGGACAGGTGCACGGTTGCTCTGCTGTTTATGATTGGCCAAGGTCTCAAATCCGTTGATGTGCGTATCCCTGTAACTTTTTGCTCTTTAAAATCTTCTTACTTCGACTCTTTTAAGTTATTAAAAGAGTTCAACAGAAAGTTTCATTTTTTTCTCTTTTCTTATGCATTTTGTAACTAAGTTCATGGTTTGATAGTAATATATTATCATCTCAAATACAGTCAATCATACAAGACAAATCAGTAACAACAGTTAATCACTAGCTTATAACTGCCCACCCCGCACATACACATAAATACATGCTTTGTATACGTTTTATTACTTTGTGCATTTAGCAGACCAATCAACATCCCTGACTCATTAAACAGATAAATAAAATTGAATTCAGTAGTTTTTTGGTCATGTTCTTCAGGTAGGGACCATTAGCAAAATCGGAGGTAACATAAGCTGGTTGCAGGAAGTTGGTATACATAGGTAAGCCACCTGTATAATAAATTTTCAAGATTCTTAGCCAGAAACTGAAATGAAAAATATAGAAGTTGGTGATGAGCTGGAACTTCTTTGTTGAATAATTGATAAATCCAGCTGATACTGCCCAATTTTTTCTTCTCGTCGGCTAATATTTTAAATCATTATTAGTGATGTAATAATGCTTACCGGTGGGCTTATGATCTACATGATGCATCATTAAAATAGTTTTAGTCTGTGATTCCTGTTGAGATTGAAGACTTGAGATGAAAAATGAAAAGATGAATTAGAAAATTGAAATTCTGTTCTTCTCCTTATTGTTCATACACTGGTTACATATATACGAAAAGTAAAAGAAACAAAGTCTATAAAATAACCGTACACGTCATCATCTGTTACACACTCAGCATACACATTGGACATACATGTGTGTATTATCTTAAATCTTAAAACTCCCTCTCAAGATGGCTTGTATATGTTGATGACAGCCATCTTGGACATAAGATGCAATAACTGAGCAGAGGGCGAAGGTTTAGTAAACAAATCTGTCGATTGATGTTGGAAAGAAATTGCCATGAGTTTGATCAATTTATCAATGACCTTGTCTTGAACAAAATGACAATCAATTTCTCTGTGTTTAGTTCATTCGTGAAAAGTAGGATTGGAAGCAATGTTCATGGCAACTTGTTTATCACATAATAGAAGAGTAGGTAGAGAATATGAAACATTGAAATCTGCTAGCAATTGTGTTAAACAGATCAATTCACTTGCTATAGATGCCATGACCCTATACTCTGCTTCAGCTGAAGATTTGGACACAATGGTTTGTTTCTTTGATTTCCAAGAGATTAAAACTTCCCCAAGAAAGATACAAAAGCTAGTAATAGATCTTCTGGTGTCATGACAAGTTACCTAGTCTGCATTTGAAAAAGCTCTTAATTGGAGAGAAGATTAAAACAACAGTTTTGACCTGGATTAGACTTTAAGTATCGAAGAACCTTGTGTGTAGCTTCTAAATGAGGAATGTATGGCTGGGAAACAAATTGACTAAGGTTGTGGACAGCATATGTGATATCAGGCCTAGATAATGTAAGATACAATAGTCTGCCAATGAGTCTTCGATGTTGAGATGCATTTTCAAGTAATTCACCTGTTGTGGCAGTAAGATGCATTCGATTGTCTATAGGAAATTTGACAAATTTACAACCAAGAAAGCCTGTGTCTTCAAGGAGTTGCAGAGTATAATGTCTTTATGAAAGGATAATACCAGTTTTGGATCTAGCTATTTCTAGTCCAAGAAAGTATCTAAGTGATCCTAGATCTTTAAGTTTTAATTTACTTTCAAGAAAATGCTTAATAGACTAACTATGTGATAGAGAAGGCCTTATCACTATAATATCATCAACATAAACTAAAACAGCAACAAAAGAAGAACCTGTTCTTCTTGTAAATAAAGAATATTCTGATTTTGATTGAATAAAACCATAATGAATGAGTGATTGAGAGCACTTTGAGTACCACTGCTGTGATGTTTGTTTGAGTTCATATATTGATTTGCGAAGTTTACAAACCAAAGGACTTGTATTGGTTGAAGTAGATGACTCCCCTTTTTATGATACCCTAAAGGTAGATCCATGTAAACTTCTTCAAATAAATCATCATGAAGAAATGCATTATTGACATCCAATTGAATAAGATGCCATAATTGACTAGAGGCCAATGATAATATGACTTTAACAATTACTAATTTAGCAACAGGAGAAAAGGTATCATGAAAATCCACTCCTTGTTATGTATATCCTTTGGCAACTAATCTGGCTTTATGCCTTTCAATTGATCTATCTGAATTATATTTGATTCTATATATCCGTTTACAACCAATAGACTGTTTGCCTGAAGGTAAAGGAACAACAGTCCAAGTATTGCTAGCTTCAAGAGCATGCAACTAGTGTCTATGGGTTCCCTCCATCGTGGAAGCTTAACTGCTTGATGATCGAATTAGGGTTCAAAATGAGAAGATATGGATAAGAAAAAATGTTTATAATTTGGGTATAAAGAATTATATGACAATATTAAATGCAAAGGGAAAGTAGTAGTGTGGGATGATAAATGATTATGACTTGTGGATGACAAGAGATTACAATGATAATCTCTAATATAAGAAAGAGGTGTGGATGAAATAGAGCCGAATGAATTAGACTCAAGGGAAGAAGATTGTTGTATATCATGTGATGGTGATGAAATAAATGCAGGGATATGTGGAATTATTGGTTCAACAATGGGATTAGGTAGAATGAAATCTGGAAAATGATCTTGCAATTCAATAATATTATTGTTATGATGAAATGGAAATATGTTTTCATGAAAAACCACATCCCAAGGAATAAACACTTGTTTAGTATACACATAGTAAAGTTTATAACCATTCACACCAGCCGATATCCAAGAAAAACACAAACAGTAGCTCAAGGATCAAATTTATGTCTATGATGGTAAAGAGTAGTTACAACCTTCTAAGTGTTCTGTTCTGACTGAAAACTAAGAGGATATCCATGAATCTTATAACATTTTTCAATAGTATGACCATAAAAATTGCAATGATACAAAAAGGCCTTTCCTTCTTTTGTGTCTGTTCATCATTTCCTTTCTTCTGACATTCATTGCCTCTAGTAGCAAATGCTATTGCACTTCCAGATTCTTTGTTTGGAATTGCCTGCAGACTTACCTTTCTTTGTCTTTCTTCTTACAGAATCAAGGAAAAAACTTTGTTAATGGTAGGAATCGGATCCATAAACAAAATCTGAGCTCTGACTTGGGCATAAAAATCATTCAGCCCCATGAGAAATAACATGATTTACTCCATTTGATAGCGAGAATTAAGCTCTTTAACTCCTTCACATTAGCCAACGAGAAAAAAAGTGGTCTTCTGAGCGCAAGGACTCTTCTAAACTGTACAAGTCTAAAAATGGTCACACAGCAACTATACAATTCAAGAGGTCTTCTGAACGTAAAAAAAAATGGTCACACACCAACTATACAATTCAAGAGGCTCTTCTGAACTGCCCGCCTTTAGAAAACGGTTAGAAATGAGAGTTTTCTATATCCATTTACACTAATTACATAGCATTCTTCTGCTCTCCGTGTCTGAGACTGAATTTAATTTTTCAGATCGAAGCTTATTGGGAAAATGAAACAGTCAAGAAGAAGGTGCCTCATGTCCCACTATTTTCATGGCCAACTGAGCGTAAGAGCTGCCAAATGTATTGATGTGTTCTTAAGCTTTAAAATGTGCATATAATGCTACAAAAAAAAAACTAAGGGGTTCATGAGCATACTGATGAAGGAAACAAAAAGGAAAATGAAAATTAGTGATCTGTCTCGTTAGATTATTGCATAAATACTCTTAAATGTCACCATTCAAAGGAAAAGCTTGAATTTGATTGAACTCTTGAGCTACAGGATAAGGAATGATCAAAATTGCAAGAACTTCATTATGTGTGTGATTTTCGTAATATTTTTTGTTTGTCCATTTCAATAGAAAATTTAGCTGGCTTAAACTGCACTATCATGTCGCTGATTGAAAGAAGTTACGGAATGTTACAAGAAGTACATACACGATTGTTGCCAACTACATATCAGTTGTTATAAAAGTGAATTGCATCTTTGTAACAAGGAAACTCTTTATCCGTGAATTCTTTTAACTTATTTTCTAGTAAATTTTCTTGTCGGTATGAATGCTGTATGTGTTAGTAATCCAACGCCCACTGCACAAAATTTAGCAGTTATCAATTTTCATTCCCCTGGCTTAAGTAACCCCTCGCTCTTTTGTTGCCACTTTGTGAGGTTTTTAGGTAACCTCAGATTCTTGGCTCACATCTGATTCTTGAGCTGATACCATCAACATATGAAGAGCGGCATACCAAATTTGACTCAGAAAGATCAATTGAAGAAATTGTTGACTGATTAATTAGAGTTGAAGTCGAAACTCTTTACTGTACCAGAACTTTCGTTTCTCCTCAATGATTTAACATAGAATTGTTGACATGATTCATTGCAGAAGAGTTTGTTGTAGCTTTTATTTTTGCAATCAGTTTTTTGACAGGAGAAGGATTCATGTTATGTAAGAATGAACCTTCATTGCTGTCAATGGTGTAATTCTATCATTGGGGAGAAGATTATTTGTCAATAATTCATTGGGCGTAGGTTTTATACTTCCATCAATTCCATCAACCTTCATTGTTGGTTGGTTCTGAAAGATGTTGGATTTGCTAGTCTCATGATTGAATGAAGTTAATAATTTTTTTCACCTCATGTATGTAATACATTTACAGACTCCTATAGTATATTTTGTCAGGCAATTTTTCTAGAGTTATAGGTGATCCGTAAACCCGCTCCGTTTTCCAACATAATAACAGTTGACAATGTTACCAACTTTCTGGGTTAGGTTTTGACCCAATTTTATCACCCCAGAAATGAACAATGCAATATTAGTTATTACCACAAATCCTTTGTACTTTAATCATAATTACTTAAAGAAATAGTTCTTACTTCTTAGCTGTTTTGGGGGAAAATAACTTTTGGCCCCCTAAAGTTTGGTTAAATGTAAGAAATAGTCATACAATCTTAAAAAATACTCATATAAACTGCAATTTGATTAAAAAAATGTGTTAAGTGTGAATTATTTTTTTATTGATTTTTGTTACAATTACAATAATATATTTTTAATTATAATTATTTTGAGAGTGAAATATATTGGATTTTTTTTAAATTCACATATTAGACTAACCAATTGTACTTTTGTGAGTATTTTAAAAGTATTATGATTGTATTTAAATAAATTTTAAGGATTCGGAATTCCTTTTTCGATTATTTTTAATTGTATGAAACATAGAAATTAGGGAATACTTCCCTGTGATGCAATCATTTGATGTGTGTGTTGCTTATGGACCTATAGTTTGTCACAAACAAAAGTTATTCCTCCCATCTCTTGGCTTCCTATTGTAATAAAAACAATAGGAAAAAATAATGATTTACCCATACAAGAGAGATTTAATTTGTGCAAATTAATGATCTAATATTATATCGAAAAATAACTCAAAACCTTTTCAACGAGAGAAGTTTAAACTCTAAATCTCTTGCACCAAATTAAAAAATTTTATTAGTTAAACTAATTAGTAATCTTAATTTAATATTTAATATTAACAATTGAAGTGCTTGATGTGTTATGTGACATTTTTTTTAATATTATTCTAACATTTTATTTTTACTATTTTTTGAATTACATATTATCATGAAAACATTAATTTACCCATCCAAGAGTGATTCAGTTTGTGCAGAGTAATGATTGTAATAGCAGATCAAGAAATAATTCAAATCCCTCTTCAACATAAGTGAAGTTTATACTCTAAATCTCTTGTAACAATTTAAAAAATTTTACTAGTTGAGATAATTAATAATTATAATTTAATATTCAAAGTTAATAATTTAAGTGTTTAATATTTGATGTGGCCACTTAGAGATATTATCACATCTCGATCCGTGGGTCTCACATGTGATAACTATCACAGATTCCTAATAAGCATTCCTTAGGTCCACAATACTTACTAAGAACCTGTAAAGCTGAAATCATAAACAAATATAAAGCACTTCCAATAAAATTTCTTCCAAACTCCCAAACTACTTTTTAAAAGCAACTCAAACACTTCTAAAACTTTTATCATCAAATCCATCCAAGTACAATCATACATCATTTTTCAAATCAATTATGAAATAATAACAATGAAAATATTTCATTACAAACTGTAATATTACAATTTCATTAAAATTCCATAATCCTGAATACAATAAGAAACAAATGACGCTCCCAGTGGACTCAGTACAATGAGAGTGAGTCAAGTATAGGATCAATACCTACAATACCCGCTTCCGATACAATCACCACCCTCCATGCTACTGCTGCGCTAAACCTATGAGTGAGAAAAAGGGTGAGCATACTAGCATATACTCAGTGAGGGAATAAAAACGATAAAACTAATTAGTAAATCATAAGCAGAAGAAGAAGAATAAACACTGTCATTATCAAACGATATGTATTCACATAAAAACTTTGCAAGGAAAACACATTTAGAATATCTTTTCCATTTCCAAACCAAAGCAAGTCATTGGTATAGCCGTTGTCACATCCCCGACCAGGGGTCCCACCTGTGACAACCATCACAGATTCCTAATAAGCATTCCTTAGGTCCAGAACGCTTACTAAGAACCTGTAAGACTGAAATCATAAATAAATATAAAACACTTCCCAAAATTTTTTTTTCAAAATACAATCATACATCGTTTTTCAAATTTAGATAGGGAATAATATAAATAAAAGCATTCCAATACAAACTGTAAATTTACATTTTTATCAAGGTTCCAT
>JAVXUL010141716.1:0-14816 GCA_035590515.1 Trichilia minutiflora
TATATGTTCTGCAAATTATGTGATAGATGTCAAAAGACTGGTGGTTTAGGACCTAGAGATCAAATGCCTCTTACTTCTATTTTGATATGTAAAATTTTTTATGTATAGGGAATAGACTTTATGAGACTCTTTCCACCCTCTTTTGGTAACATTTACATTCTGCTCGCTGTTGATTATATTTCTAAGTGGGTTAAAGCTAAGGTTACTCGAACTAACAGTACTAAAGTTGTTGTAGATTTTGTCAAATCTCATATTTTCAACAGATTTGAAGTGCCTAGAGTAATGATAAGTGACAGAGGAACACACTTCTGTAACAAATTGGTGGAGGTTTTGTTCAAAAAGTATAACGTCACACATCGTACTTCAATAGCCTACCATCCGTAGACAAATGGACAAGACAAAGTGGCTAACAAAGAAGTGAAATTTATCGTGAAAAAGACTGTTAATCCAAATAAAAAAGATTGGAGTTTACGTTTAGAGGATGCGTTGTGGATATACAGAACCACCTACAAAACACATATTGGCATGTCTCCATATCGACTAGTATATGGCAAACCTTGCTATTTACCAGTTGAATTGGAACACAGGGCATATTGGTCGATAAAGCAATGCAATTTGAGCTTAGAAGAGGCAGGCAAAAAAAGGAAGTTAGATATTCAAGAGCTAGAGGAAATCAGAAGAGCGTATGAGAATTCAAGGATATACAAAGAAAAGACAAAAACCTTCCATAATTCTATGATTTCCAGGAAGTAATTTTCTATAGGACAGAAAGTTTTACTTTTTCACTCATGTTTGAAATTATTTCCTGGTAAATTAAAGTCTAGGTGGATAGGTCCCTTTGTTATAAATAATGTTTATTCTCATAGTGTAGTGGAAATAAAGAGTTTAGAGACCAATAAAATTTTCAAGGTAAATGGGCAGAGACTGAAACATTTTTACGAAAATTTTCAGGAGCCAAATGATGAAGATACACACTTGGAACCAATCCAGAACAGGATTGAAGGAAGCAGCATTGTCCAGCCTTGGACATAAAATAAGGGCGCTTGTTGGGAGGCAATCCAATTGTTTTACATTACGTTTTAATTTTCCCATTTGATTTTACTTTAAGTCCTTTCCATTACTGGTTTTCTTATTAAAAAAAAAAGAGTTTATTGTTCATTGCCTTCAACCCCTGACCTTTTTGGTTTAAATATTTTGTCTTTTTGTATAGGTTTCATAAAGCTTAAAGGGTCCAAAACACGGTTATAGAGGCTTTCAGTTTTCTGAAAGTTTAGCCATGGACTTAGCCGTGCCCAAGGATAAGCCCATAACTAAGAGACAGTCAACAGTTTTCCACTGCTGACAATTTTTTTTTTACTTTTTACCGTATACCTTTTTATTTTTACTTTACCCTATTATCCCCAATTCACTGTCACCATCTGAAATCCCTAATTTCAAGCCACCATGAGATTCAAGTATAGAGTCGGTCGGATTCATGACCCCCCGTTGTCATCTTCCGACGAAGAGCCACCACCATTCATCTCGACTCCACCATCAGATCCACCTATCCCTACCACCACCAAAATTCCTTCCATAGACCCATCCATTCCTGTTTTAGTCGAGACACTGTCTAGGGCCACCGCACAACCATCACAAACCCGTCCTACCCGCTCTATAAGAACACCAAGTAAGCGTTCAAAGTCAACCAAAGCCTCAAAACTCCCTAGCCATCAGAACTACCACCATCGAAGCCTCACCATCGCAGACACATCCCGGTCTTTCGAGTGGAGCAATCGTCAATATTTCGAGTCCAAAAGCCTATAGGAGGTCCAGAACTCAGTAAGGAAAATCTGTTTTGCCACCATCAGTAGACCATCTATGCGGTAGCCTGGAGTTTGATGATGATACTGAACGAACCCGGTACTAGTCTTTGGTACATCTACCCATCGTACCTTGTAAGTCCCTGCATACTCAGACTATGATTGACTTGGGTATACATGATGAGGTACGTACTTTAATCTCTAATTTTGGGTGTTTTGCATATTTTGAAGTCCGCTTTCATTGAGCTTTACCGTGAATTTTATGCTACTTTCACACTCAACCTACCTGATGAATACACTGATTATTCTACTGATGTGATCAAATTTCGATTATTAGGTAGGTGTTTTAGTTTTTCGATTGCTGAGTTTATAATTGCATTAGGCTTTCTTTCTAGGGAAGAAGCATCTAGTCGTGAATATAATTTTAGTTATTGTGATTTTGACGACACTTTTGTGCCTATAATTTATTTTATTGAAATAACACAAAATTTTAACTTGGTTTTCGACCCTAGCAGCTCTAATGACATTCACTTTCAGAGCGGAGCTCTGAAATACTTGCATAGATTTTTTACTTTTAATTTTTCAGGAAGGAAAGATTCCCCTGCTGTGGTATCCAAAATGAAGCTTTTCTTTTTATGGTGTATGGAGAAAAATCACCGTGTCAATTTAGGAATGTGGTTGGCCACACAATATGGGAAAGTCATTTCATTTAAGTGTTCTTTGATTTTAGGGTCATACATCACTCATTTAGCCATTAATTTAGGACTGCTTGATATCAACAATCATCAACTGCATTCTGCTGGTGCGACAACCCCACTTGATTTGAAATATTTGGATAATATGGGATTGTTGTATCGGCGAAATAATTTGCCTTGTTTTGGTCCTGCAGGTTCGCTGGTACGAAAGGAAATAAGATATTTTGCGACAACAACTATCGCAGCCAGCACATCAAAACCTGAATAGTAGGAAATCCCTCCATTTGTAGCCTCATTCACAATGCAACTAACTGCATTAAAGCGAGTTTGACAGCCCTCACAGAGACAGTGGATAGAATGGCCTCTAAAATAGAGGATTTGGATAGCAGCATCACTGCTATTTGTCAAAAAATGCGCATTTTTCGACCCCAAGTATAACAGGGGAGTTTTCTTTTCTTCCCTTTCATTTTTGGTTCAATTTTGTGTTGGGCACTTTGAGGACAAAGTGCAGGATAAGGATTGGGGAGAGGTTGAATGAGTCCTGTTGGTTTTGCTGTTTTGTTGATTCTTAGTTGGTTTTGCGGTTTGCTGAATTTTTTTTTTTCTGAATTGCTGCTTAAATTTTTTTTAAAGTTTTTTAGGTTCTGTAGGATAGGATTTACTGTTTTGATGAAAGTAAAATAAAGAAGTTTTTCTCTTTTTATGCTCTTTTGTGCTTAATTTTAAGTAATTCATATTCACTTCCAGTGGATCTCAGCTTTGTGCTTAATTGCCTAATCATAGATTGTTTGATTCTCAAAATTTCAAATCTATGTAATATCTAAAAAGCTTGCTCATTTTGAAAATTTTCTGTTGATTCATACTTATGAATGAATATTTTGGGGCATTTCTTGGATTCGATTGGAAAGGCTTTGATAAAATGATATGAGTTAAAAATTTTGTATACTATTAATTAGACAATCGATTCACAATTAGATCTCTGTTTGAATTCTGCCATATTTATGTGTGCAAACTGTGTTAAATATGTTAAAACATCCAAGTAACCACAAAAAAAATCAAAAAAAGAAGAAAACAGTGAAAGAAAGAAAAAAAATTTCTGTTTCAATTTTAAATTTCACTCCGCTAATTGATTAGTGTAATTTTACCTTCATAGATTGGTTCAAGTGACACAACATTTGTTCCCCTTAAGCAAAGTCTCAAAATTGAGCTTGTGTATGAAGTAAATCTTTGATGGAAGAGTTATCCCTTTGTTGGGTCGAAATAACTTGAACATGAGCGATAAAGTATTTCAATTATAAGTGAGGCTGGTGGCCAATTGAGATTGTGACTTAGTTAAGAACGTCAGGTGCATGGGGTGTGCTTCCTTTGTGTATTCGATGGGAAAGATTAAATGACATCTCAATCATGAAAAAGAAAAAAAATTGTGGTTCCTGGTGTTAGGCATTGCTAACATATGGTTTGTTTGAATATTTTTACTATTGACATGAATTTTGGCTAAGGGTTTGATTGAGAATTGATTTCATATATATTTGGCTCAGATTGTGTGCATGAAAATGAAGGAAAGCTTGTCTATTTAGATTTTGGAAGTGTTTTTAGAAAGATTTGTTCCTTGTGTGAATTTGTAGAAATTCATAATGATTTTGCTGTTCTTTTATTGCTTAGAAATTTGGGTTTTGATGTTGAATAATCTGGATTAGTCTTGCTGGAATTGGAATTATTGGTTGTGAGATGGATGCTTAATCTTGATCCTAGTTTATGCTTGAGGACAAGCATGTGATAAGTATAGGGGAATTTGCTAGCATGCTTTCTGTTCATAATTTTGATACTTATTTCCCTCAATTAATTGTGACAAATTGAGCTTAAAGGATGGGTTTTATATAATTTGTGTTTTTGTGATGTTGAATAGGGTCAATGATGAAGAAGAAGCTAAAAAAAAATGAAGTTTTGATGATTTTGGAGCATAAAAAATCTGTCCAGAAAAGCGGAAAATAGCCCCTGTTAGTTGTGACACAAGCCGTGGACACGGCTAAGCAGGAGTAGGAAAATAGAAAACATAGCCTCTGACTTCCTTAGTTGCGAGAATAGCCTTGGGCACGACTAAGGTCATGGCGCGGGAAAAATCTGGACTTCGAGATTTCAAGATTTTGACGAGCTAACTCAGTTTCTGACCTATTTTTGTGCTTCTAAACTTCTTATTCTATGAAAGGAAGTTGTCTAGGAAGTTTAAAAAATCTAAAAAAGAGGAGATTACAATTTATAAAGGACAAAAACACTCTTTATAAGGGAGGACTTCAGATCTAAAAAGGAGACAACTAGATTTTCAAGAGAAGAGAGAAGAGAAAGAAGAAAACGAAGAATAGCAACAAAATTTTCCAGATTTGAGTTTTCTTTGTTTTACATTACGAAGAACTAATTTTCTTTTTCAGTTAAAGGATAATTAAGGATTAGTTTTAAAGATTGTGAGATCTATGTTTATTTCTAAACTCTTATTCATTCTTGGTATTTGTGCAATTCTGCTCTTCATATTTATTAATGTTGGTTTGTAGCTTATAACAGCTTCTGTTACATGATTCGATTAACATTATAAGGCCATATAGAACTTCATATCCATAATTGTATGATTTTCTATAATGTGGAAAATGATATCCTGACAAAATATCTTTGGGTTGCATAATCTAGCTCAAACGAATAGTCGCTTGTGTTTTTGTTGGTTAGAATCGGGTTTATCTAATTCTGAATACTATCAACAAATTTAAATCTAAGAGATTCTCTAGGTTTGTTTGTTGGTTAGAAAACAATTATCTCGATTGACCTAATTGTTCTATAACGTAAGGAGGAATTGGTTATGCAGGACTTACTAATAATTATAGCTGGTTTATCAAGATAATAAAAGTGTCTTAAATTCAATAATCAATTCACTTAAACCAATCTAAAAATTATTCCTTTGACTAGTTTGATTTTCTACTTTATATTATTTTTAGTCTTGTTAGTTTAATTAATTTTATTGATTGTTACTTTCTTTCTGTTATAGTATTCTTAATTATTTTCTCGTTTGGTTTTATTTCTTGGCTTTAGAAAGATTTAAAAATCACCCGTTCTCTCTAGAGACGATCCCACTCATCGCTATCTATAAATTTATTTTTAGGATTGAGTTGGTATTTTTATTTTTGACGGATTCGACAATCGACCACCGGAAAAGGAAAATCGCCCAATTCTCCTATCACCTAAATTGTCATTGCAACAAACCTCCTGCTGAAATGAGTGACAAGCAAAAACAAAGCATTAATTTTTTTCCTCTCATTTTTCTTCTTCCTCCCTTCATAAACGATATATTATGCTGCATCAAACTCAATCATTACATAACTAAAACATGAAGTTTGATATGAAGAACATCATCAAAATCTTTGGTTTACATGCAAACATAGAATATCATGACATTCATACTCATCAGAGTCCAAATTGAGCGTACGTATGCAATATAGCAACCAAACTTCTTCAAACAATAGCAAATACTTCACAAACTAAGTTAATTAACAACAAAACATTCATAACAATCAAGGCCATCCCTTTAGCAACCAAAAATTCATCAAATTTCTCATGGAAATTAACATGATAAACCTGATGTTATAAGAAACCACAAACCTTCGTCGTTAGCAGAGATAATTGGTAAGAAAGCAGCTATCACCAGAGTCATCCGAATCAGACAAAGAACAGGAGGAAGAACCAAAACCCTTTTCTCCATTTGAAATTCAAAGCCTAACCTCAAAACATGATTTTCTCTCTTCCTCTTCCACCACTTTTAACCAAAAAATTTGTGGGGAGTCATACTTAATTTCATACCTTTCGTTATTTTATAATCTTTTCTACATTTTTTTTTTGTTATAGTTAATAAGTGACAAATCATAACAAAAAGAAATGATAATTACAATAAATAATTTTTAAAAAAATTATACAATAGAATTGATATACGATAGACTACCCTTTTAACGATTTTGTATGTTGATGCTATTAATTTAAAGTCCTTAAAATCAAAATCATGCAAGTTGGTTGTGGGGTGCATGAAAGCTTTAGGCATTCTATGGTGATTGGACTCTACTTGTGAAAATTTGAAAAGTCAATAAAATAAAACATGTTTGTTGGCACATGCTTAAAGAAAATAATAATTATAAGCAAATCAATTAGAGACTTCTCCCAGGCGCCAACATTCGATCAAATAATTAGTAGACTAATTTTTTTCTAAATTAATCAATTAACTAACTGAACTGATATATATATATATATAATTTAAAAAATATATTTATTTTTATTAAATATTTTATTAATTCTAACGAAAAAAAAAAGAGAGAGAAGGAGATTACGGTCTTGTAATTCCAACCGGGAGTCAACGAATCAACGAAGCCCCTCTAAGTCAGTTCAATTTTTTCGGCCTTTGAAATTTTCTAGTCAATTGACTTAATTGTGATGACTTCTTATTCTAAGAAAATCTTTTCAGAGAAATAAAATAAAATATTTCAAAGCAATCCCAGTTCAGCAGTCCAAATTTTCAAACAGGCTATAATTTTAGTTTTTCTTAATAGGGTAAGGAAAAGGAAATTTAAGATTACTTAATAAGAACGTTACTAATTAACAAAAAAAATTAATCACGTCTATTTATCTGATCATATATCATAAAAAAATCTATTTAAATTGAGATAAATAAAATATTGTACAAATTCAATAAATAAAAACTTATGTCTAGATTTAAATTAAAGAATTCAATAAATCAATCGGTGGTATTTAAAACAATTACACAAAATAATGTTGAACTCCATCAAAGAATCAAATTTCTCGTTTCACTGCTCGTTGAGGTAGAAATGGTTGAAATGTCATTATTACTCCGATTGCCTCTGCCACATTTAGAATGAAAACTGCCATCTCGTTGCCTGTGCTTAAGTTTCATGGTCATCATGTTATTAAGAAAATGGGGTAACAGCGAGCTAAAAGGAGAGAGATAGAGATGTGATGAGTCAAACTAAGCACCAAAGGACTCAGGTAATTAACCATTTTCAATTATGTTAGTTAAAATTTTGCAGAAAATGAAAAGAGCAATGAAACAATATCGATTTTATTGATTCTCCTCCATAATTCAACACACCAATAGAATAAAATGTACACGGTTTTTATATACCAAGACAAAATAAAAGAAGAAAGAACTGGAACATTCTATAAAGCCTATACATGTTACAATCATATGTAATCAAGCAAGAAATGATTTAATCCTATGATTACATAGATCCCTGATCATCAACAAAATTGTTATAAATTTTGGTAAAGGATGGCAGGTGGTTATTCCTGCAATCTTCGTCTCATATTAGCTGTTTGTCCTCCAGTTTCTTTGTCATGTAGTTCATGATTCTTGAAGAGGCTTGGGCTGTGAGTGAAAGGGCTTGAATGAGTTGAATCCAAGAGTGTTGACAAATGGGCTTCAAGAAGATGTCAATTGGTTCGTATGATGCTTCAACATCCCCCCTCAAGCTAATAGTTCTGGGAAGAACTTTTAGTTTGTGTCTGAAAGAAGCAAATAAGAGAGATTTGGTGAAGATATCTGCTACCCGATATTTAGTGAGAATATATCCGATTGTTACTTCTCCATTTGCAGCTTTGTCCCTAATGAAATACAGATCAATTTCTATATGTTTTATTCTTAAATGAAGGACAAGATTAGAAGCTAAGGCTGTTACACTCATGCTATCTAACAATAGGTGTGCTAGATAGTTGAAGACCAAGTTCTTGAAGGATAGAATTAACCCAGGCAATCTCAATGCAAGCAAGAGCCAAGGCTCTATACTCTGACTCTGCAGAAGAACAAGCAATAACATTTTGTTTTTTTTTAAGCTCCAAAAGATTAGATTCCTACCTAAGTAAGCATAAAGATTACTGATGAACCTTCTATCATTATAATTACTTACCAATTAGCATCAGTGTTTCGCAAGAAACCTAACGTGCAAAATTTACATATTAGTATACGATATCAAGTTATAATCCTAGGTCAGTAGGGTGTTGTCTCTACAAGGAATATGTAATCTTATTAATGCCTATAATGGAATCAACACTAAGTTTTATTTAGAAAACCAACCTAGAAGGAATTAAACTAAATTAATGAAGAATAAAAATAATAATAAATTAAATTAACAATAATTACACACTCAAACAAACTAAAAAACTCAATGAATATGAGCTTAGAGAATTGATTTCGTCTATTGCTTTTACCCCATTTTAATTGTCCCTTAAAAGTCCCAATTAAATGAAGTTTATAAAATAGAAAATATTCATTCACTCCCTTTCCCATGGCAAATGATTCTATCTCTCAATCTAATCATAATATCCCTATTTCTAATTAAATTAAAAAATACATTAATCTCAAACTCTTTTTTTATAGTTTTTTAGGAAATCAATCTTCTTTCCTGACTAATTGACAAACCTAGTTATTTTGTTTATCGTCCAATCTAAATCTCGCTTTTTCAAGTCCAAAGATTCAAATTTTAATTCATCCAAATCATGGTTAGTGATTTTAGAAGCATTAAGCATCGAACAACATGAATAAACATCATTTAATTCATTTAACATTCATTTATGACAATTAAAATGAGTTCAACAATAGATTAGATCAATCCTCTAGATTAAGATCTAGCCTACTCAACAACCATTATAACAAAGCTCATGAGTTTTAGCAAATAAACTAAGAAAATACAAGAGACACAGAGAAAGAAAAACTTTTTAATAGTCAGTCTTCAATCTTGAGTCTCCTTGTTTTCTTGTTGAATTTGATGTTGTTAGGGTGTTTTACAGCTTTCAAAAGTGTTGTTTTTGTCCTCCTCTTATGCCAAATAATCCTCTATTTATAATCTTTCAAACCCTAAGCTTAAAAGGGAAATAAAAAGAGAAGAATCACAAAACACGAAAATTTCAGTGTGATTAGTGCTGCAGTAGGCTAAAATGGTGCTGCAGCAGGCCAAAATGGTCTGTAATGCCATGCTTTTTGTTTTTAATGCCCAAAAGTCTCTCAACCTAGTCGTTCTATTTCCCTGTAACATCATATGAATTCTGACCCTGTTTTGAAGGTTATACAATTTCAAATGAACTCAATTTCTTTATAGAAGTTGTTTTTCTTAAAGTTATCTTTCCAATCACTTTGAATTTCTTAATTTTGATGTCTCTACTCTAAGATATCCTCAATTTACTAAACACTACTTATTTTTAATGTGAGCTTGGATTTTAGATTTTCGGGGTTGATTTGGAGGCTCAAATGATCTTAAAACCAAGCTTATGAGTACTCTATGAAAAGCTTAATTCATGTACTTTAAAATTTTAGAAGGTTACTTCTTCATTAGAGATTTATAAATATGTTAAAATTACCTCTGAATCTTTAAAGATCACTTTCACTTACTTCTACACAGTATGGATCTCTAGTGAAAATTTTGCTTCCTTTACTTTAAACTCCTTCACTCAACTTTGAAAGCACTCAATATCTTCATAAACTTTTATATCTTTAATTTCTCTTTCCAAAGAATCTTGAATCATCAAAATCCAATCATTCTCCCTTAAGATATAGCCATTTTATGAAAACTAATGAAAACTACACAAAATGGCACTTATGTGCATACTTAGGCATTTTTTCAAAAAATCAAACCTACACCACAAAAATACCATCTAATCATAAAAATGACATAAAATAACTTAGAAATAAATTAAATTTAAGTCAAAAAAACCTTAAGAAAAATCAACTAATCAAATCCCCCAAACTTAAAATTTTGCTAATTCCGAACAAAACTATCATAAAAAATAAAATAAAAACCTAATATAATTCATTTTTATAGGATTACGGTTGTATTTAGCATATACAATAAACCTTTTAAACCTCTAGGATGTCCTTAGTAGACGAGTGAAATCTCACTGAATATTTTTGATGAATATTATGAGAATAATATTAGTGCAAGTAATATGATAGTCATGTTATTAGGACATTAGTGAACCCTTAGAGAACTATTTTTCAAAACCAAAGTTATGATAAATCATATGGAAGTATGATGTCAATGATTTGTCATATGGTTGTACTAGTATGTAAAGTATTTCTTTGATCTGAGACGTAAGTTTTATCAGTTGATATAAATGCACATAGTTTGTATGGTGTATAAATATGAGACTAATCATGTCTTATATACAGAAGTCAATTTGATCATGTATTGTTTGTATCAAAATTCGAATGATTGTCAATACGAGATCCGTTGACTCAATATATAGAATTTTGAGATTTCATTGATTCGGTTCAATTTTGATTTTCAGCCAAACATTAGTAAAGATCTTAAATCAAATTCTTTAGTCATAGCACTTAAAAGTTATATGAAAGAGCTCGTAGTAACGAGTTCAGAGCATATTGACCATTAGTTTGAACAATGATTAGGTTTTAGGATTTTGACATTTGTGAACCCTAATTTAGTCCAAATTAGACGAATAGAGAAAATTATCCACAAAGAACATGTAATCAGGCATAAGAAGTTCGATGAAGAGTTTCTTCATTGTGGTTTAGGAGCTATGATATAATATTAGATGTTAACCATAGTCATTGAGCAATCAAATAGTTTAAAACGAGTTCAATAAGATTGATTCTAGCTTACAACTAACACTACAGTGAACCCAAGAGGTCATGATCAATAACTAGTGGTCATTCATTAGGGATGATTTTGGAATTATTATAATTATTAAGGTAAAATTGTTATTTTGTATTTTACTATTACAAAACTTGTTGGACAAACATCGGGATCTATTTATCTTTGTCTTAAAATATTTGGATATTTTAGTAATTAATGTAAATTATATAAATATGGTTTTTTTCTAATTTTTCTATACTTTTTATCATTTTAGCAAAAGTTAAAGCGCTCTCTCTCTATAGAAATTCGACCAAGACAGGGAGGAATCCTAGAGTTTTGATTATTGGAGATTTCAAGCTTCTAGAATTATATCTTCATCAATTCTTACCTAAGGTTCAATTATTTGGTTTTGATTTTCTTGATTTAGGCATTTTTTTTTTAATATAATTTGATTTGTGAATAAGAAACCCCAATCACTTGTTAATTCTTGAATCAACCTTTCAGTTTGCTAGTGTTGTATGCTCTAAAATCATTCGTGTTATTAGTTTTTGATATTTTATATTGAATTACTATTTATAATATATACAATACATATTCATTAATAAAGAAATTCTTTTAGTTTATATGCATATACTGCTTCTTCTTCTTATTCATACTAATGATAGAGTACACATATAAATTACTCAGATAATTTAATTATCTAAATTATTTCTTATGAAAGATATATCAACCGGATATTGATACCATATAGTAGGCATATTGAATGTCTCCAGTGAATATTATGAGAATAATATAAGTACGAGTAATATGATAGTTATGTTATTAGGACATTAAAGTGGATTAATAGTTGAAGAATCATTTTTTGAATGTAACTAAAAATATAATGAATCACATAGAAGTATGATGTCAATGATTTATTATATGATTATACCAGTTTGGGAATTACTCCTTTGACCTGAGACATCATCTTCGTTATTTGGTATAGATGCATATAGTTTATATGGTATATAAATATAAGACTAATCATATTTCATATATAAAAGCCAGTTTAGTTAAGTGTTGTTTATATTAGAATACAAATGACTATTAATATGGGATTTGTTGACTCGATATAAAGGATTTCAAAGTTCCATTGACTTGATCCAGATTCAACCTCCTAGTTAGACATTAATAAATGCCTGAAAAATAAGTCTTTGACTAAAGCAATTAAAAGTTACATAAAAGAGTTTTATGATAATGAGTTCAAAGTATAATGACCCAAAGTTCAAGTAGAAATTGAATTTAAGATTTTTGACATCCGTGTGCCCTAACTTAGTTAGGATTGGATGAACGGAAGAAATCTATCCACCTAAAATATACAATGAAATATAAAAGATTCGATGAAGATTTTCTTCGTTGTAGTTTAAGGTATATGATATATTTTTAGATATTAACCATCGTCGTTAAATGTCGAATAGTTTGAAACGAGATTGATGAGATTGATTTCAGCTCACGACTAAGACTACAGTGAATCCGAGAGGTCATAAGATATAATTTATAATCATTCTCGCTTTTAAAGAGAGTAAATATTACCTACAAGTGAGTTAGCACTCTCGAAGATAACATTATATTGAAAAACATAAACGATTTATACGTTAAAAAGTTTAACAAATACAAAAACTATAATTAATGGCCCAAATATAACTTAAAGTAAGTTACAATATCTTATTAATATTTAAAAATATAAATAAAATTAAAATAAATTTGATTAAAATAATTTTCACTAGAATTAGGACCAATTGTTATATTTTTAAAATATGTGAATCTAATTGATATTTTACATTTATTATTGAAAAATTTACTTGATAAGTTTTGGGAGCCATTTTTCATTGATCATATTGACAATGGCACTTTAGTAAATGGATCAAATATATAAATAAGTGTTAATTTTATTTTTTATTTAATAATTAGAGATAATTATTGAAAAAAATCTAATAACTTTCTCTCTTTATATGGTTGATCAAGCTAGGGTGAATTATAAAGGTTTCATTCTCTTGGAGACTTGTTATTTTACAAGTTAATTTTCATCAATCTATCATTAAAGGTTAGTGATTTATAGTTTATTTTGCTTAATTTCATGAATTTTGCACCTGTTTTGATGATTAATGCACATAAACCCTAGTTGACATCATTTGCTTGAAATCAACTCTTCAACATTTAGGTTGTATGTAATAATAAGGTAAAGAATTCTCTCATTTAGGTCCAATCTGAAAGGTCGTACATTAGCTTTAGTCATATCAGGATTTTTGAATATCACTTTACATGCCCATAAGGGAACAAAATTCCCTACAAAGTACTTCTATCCTATAGGATTTAATCTCAATAAACCACACAATTTCATATCATCCAGAAATATATCGGTGCCTTTAACTGAAGTTTTAAACTTATTAATCCAATTACACCTTATCTCATGATCCTTTATGTCCAAATTAGAAGAAAATAATCGTATTAATTTTGGGTAATATTATCCTTTAGACTTAGGAATGACATCTAACCAAATCGCCAAAATGTATCTAAATAAGAAAAACCCATCGAATATAAGAAATCAAAATCAATTATCCGATCAAAAGAGACCTTTTGATAAATAAAAAGAGAGGGAAGTCAATCTTTTGCTTCATGAGTTTGAAATCTTTATGGGTTTGGCTTTCTTGGTGGAGAAGGATTATTTCTCTGATGGGTCATCTTTTTTTTCTTCTTTTAAGATTGGGAAGGCCCTTCTCTGGGGATCTTCATTCATAAAGGTGTCATAAAAAAGATTTGAGTTGAGAGTGGATAGTGCTTTGAGAGTTAGACAAGAGGATGAACAGTATATAAAGGGTTCTAAGCAAAACGACACAACTTATGAGTAAAACAACGTGATTTTTTGTTAAGATGTATCAATGTGTTGATACCTAGTATTAAGATGTTGATACATTGATATACAATTTGTCCATCTCAAAGTAAGGTATCAATATGATGAACAAAATTGTCAAAATATTTATACAAAAATGGTTCGTATTAGAAAAAAGATAATGATACGATAGATGAAGGTGTCAAAACTCGAGGTCCTTTTCACGAAAAATTCAAAGCACTTGTTAATAAATGGCATTTTCTCAATAGGTGTATGAATAATATGCAAGAAACTCTAAAAGACACAACCCTTTAGGGTAGTGATACGGTTGGCTATCAGGGTGCATTTATTCTGCATTAAACACTACAAGAAAATTGACCTTCTACGATGACACTTTTAGCAACGTCAAAAATTTCGTAGCTAAAAGACCCTTTAGCGATGCCAATTTTAATGTCGTCGTAAAATATCGTCGCTAAAGTCAACAAATAAAAAGAATTTAAAAAATTTAAAAAAATTAACTTTTAGCGACGACAAATTTTGTCGTCGCTAAAAGACCCTTTAGCGACGCCAAATATCGTCGCCAAAAGCTAATAAATAAAAAAATTAAAAAAATAAAAACGATTGGCTTTTGACGACGACAGATATTATCGTCGATAAAAGATCTTTTAGCGACGCCACATATCATCGCCAAAAGCCAATAAATAAAAAATTAAAAAATTAAAAAATATTTGGCTTTTGGCGACGACATTTGGCATCGCTAAAGGTTTTTTAGCGACACCAAACATCATCGCCAAAAGCCAATATATAAAAAAATTAAAAAAATTAA
>JAVXUL010141727.1:2899-14816 GCA_035590515.1 Trichilia minutiflora
AAATGTATTGATATGTTAAAGGTATGATAAACAATAATGGGCCAAATGTATCGATACGTTACAAGTTTTATGAGCTGTAACAATGCCAAACATAACACATTTGTGATGAAAATGAAGTCAATTTATGATGAAAGGTATCGATACGTTGAGGAAGGTATTGACACCTTGCAGGCTTAGTGAACAATAAATAGTCAAACGTATCGATACATTAGAAAAAAGGTATCAATACGTTGGAGGCAAGAAGCCAAAGGTATCGATATGTTTTGAAATGTATCGACATCTTTGAGCGATTTCACAACTTATGGTTTCTTTGCTTTCTCTCTCTACTAGAACAATAAAAATACACTCTCTCACCATTAAAATTGATCTCCTCCATTTCTCTACCAAACTTCATCATTTCAGTTCTTATGAACTGAGAATCAATACTAGAACCCAAAAATCTCCTTGGATTAAAGTTCTAACCGTTGGATCATGAGGATTTACGAAGAAAAGAGGCATAGTAAACAATAGTCGAAGAGAGATTCAAACCAAAAAGGGGCTCTAAGTTCGCCTATCGATTTGGGTAAGCTTGCTCTTCAACTTATCTCTCTCGTTTAAGTTATCATTTTACGTAGATCTAAGAATACATAGCTCGAGTACTGTTCACAAAACTCTAGAATTTAAGAGTTTTCTAATCTATAGTTTGTATTGATAAATTAGAAGACTTCGATAGCTATTAGTGTTAAAATAGATAAAAAAAATACTTGATAGTGGAGTGAGATCTTATATGATAGTGTGTTAGAAAAAGAGAGAGTAGAGAGAGAGAGAAGGGTGCGAGAGTAGCATGAGTATACATTATATTATGTACGTATATCATAATAAATTGTAATCTATATTTGTATGTGTATCCAGGCATGACAGTTGAGATGGGAGGATCTCCGTTGCAAGGAGGATACCGAAAGGGTGATTTTCCACCCTAAAACTATGAGTGGACATATATTTATTATTTTGCCTCAATTATTATTAATTACGATTGATGTATATGCTTGGTATAGCATAGAAGATGAATATATATCTGGATAGATAACTGAAATGAGGAGGTGATGAAAAATGTTGTGTGGTGGCTGGGTTGGCCCCTTATTTGTGATAGTGATAGGTTTGTGTAAAACCTAGATTGCCATGAATGTGAGGCCAAAGGCCTATTATGCTTGATCACTTTGATATTGTGATTTTGAGTCCAGAGGCCAATTATATATATATATATTAGTGAATGTGGCATAGTAGCGTGTATAATGGTAGGGGTGCCATATTTATTGATTTAGCTTGTGAGCCAGCATGTCTTATTTTATTCTTTTGGCCTTGTGGACCACAGATAATATTTTGGCCTTGTGAGCCAACAGTTACTCGATTTGCTCTTATGGACCATTGAGATTAATTTATGATTTTATGTGCCATGTATTGACTATATGTGGGTGAGGATTGACTATACAACTCATATGGAGTGGGTGAAATCCAATAGACCCCGAAGTGTGGATTGACCATACAGTCTAAGATGGGATGGGTGGAATTCACATGTTCGAGCTAAAGCATGCTAGCCTTATTCTGTTATATTAGTATCCCCAACTAGGGCTGCGGATAAGTCATACAGCTCAGATAGAGTGAGTGGGATCTTATAGACCGAGGGATATTACTATACATGAGCACACATCCCCAACCAGGATTATGGATCGGCCATACAGCTCAGATGGAGTGGGTGGGATCCAATAGACCGAGGGGGTATATATATTTGACATGATATCAATTTTTAGACATATATATGATGTCATATTTACTATGCTTGATTTTATGATTACGAGGATTTTTTATAATCAGTGTTTGGCCTCTAATTTTTGTTTTTGATTTCTTGTGTACTCACTACGTATTTTTTCAAATACTCACCCCTCACTTCTCGTTTCAGGTTTATATAGTTGAGCGCGACATAGCGTAGCTGAAGCGAGACTTCAGCACAGTTTTCAAGTACTCGACTTAGGTTTTTACTTTATAGTCCATTGAACTGAAAAACTATTTATAATAAAGAATGATTTTATGTATTTGAGTTAGCCAAGGATATTTTGTATTGTATTTTGAGAAAATACAAATGTTGATGCATGTATGAATGAAAATCTTCCATATTATTCTATTTTATTTATTTTTGAAAATGAGTTTGAAAATAGGTACTAATATCTTGCAGGTCCTAAGGGTGCATTCTAAGTGATAGGATGTATTCTTAGGATTCGCGATGATTATCACGTGACTGACTAGGGACGAGGCGTGACACTTGTGATATGATATTTGTCACCCAACTATTAGCATAGAATACTAATTAACAATAATAACAAAACATGTCAATTATGTAAGTCATTATCCCTAATAACATCACCTAAATTGGAAATTAATTCAAATATATTTAAATTATAAACTCTATATTCATATCTATAGCACTCTATAGATAGAGTCTTGATATATAACACATTGCGAGATATCATTTTGCATTATTATAATAATCAATAAAATAAAGGACAACTAAAAAGAATGCAAAACGATAAAAAATGTTATTTGTAATTAATCATAAATAATTTTATAATTAATTACAAAAATATATTTACAAAAGATAATATTTCTTACCCGTGTGATATAGAGCATATCTCTAATAGTGGCAAAATCAAAAAAAAACTTAGAGATTTTGGGTATATTCTCATCTTGACTCACCTATAAGTTTTTTAAGTCTACTAGGGTATATATGTATTAGTATGACTTTATGATTTTATTCACTTTTGGAAATAAATTTTAAATTGAATATGATTTTAATAAGTTTAACGAATTTTATACTTGAGACAAATTTGAGAATGATTTGATTTGCTTTTGCCTTGTGAAAGAAATGGTTTCCAACGAGGAAGTTATGAATTGATAATAACTTGTTAAAATGATTGGTTTTATGAGTATATTGAGGATATATGATGAGTTGGAATTATGAATTTTCAAAAAGAATGATTTTGGATTAAATTGTGATGATTTGGTTGAAATACCATACATATCTTATAAGTTTTTAACATATATTTTGAGCATTATAACGTATTTTAAGGATTTATAATGATTATTATATATGAACCCCTCGGTTGAAGACGTGATAAACTGAGTTTGAGGAGAAATTATAAATTATTTGCCATTCAGTTGAATGAATCAAAATGTTTGACCAAATTTTTGGAACATGCTATGATTAATCCATGCAAGAAATTAAAAATTCATATTCTTTTGTTTTTCTTTTCTTAAAATTCTTTTTTTCCCTAATTCATAAAAGTTATAAAATAAAATTAAGTTAACTAAGTCACAAATAACTAAGATGGCAGAACATCTATGTTCTCCTGTCTCTTAGTTAAAGTAAACAATTAAAACAAATAAAATTAAATTTTTAATTAAAATCATAATATTTTAGTAATTATTAATTTAATAAAGTTATAAGATGTCTAACACATTTCTTATGCTTAATGAATCCTTTGAACACAAAAATTTTATTTTCAATCGATAACCTATCCCAATTTTTTTTTTAATTATAAAATTAACTAAACTATTTTTTTAAGTGTAAAAATAGTATGAAAATGAATTTTAATTATTAATAAATTATTAAACTTAAAAATATATATTATATAATCAAAAAAATATAATATAATTTTTATATACATTAAATAAATTATATATGCTTCAAATATATATTATATATAATATATACATAATATGTATTCAAAATATTTACTCAAAATATATAATACATTCTTAAATTTATTACTCATAAATTTAATTAAAATTTATCAATTAAGGAAGAGTTATCAAATAACATCCATGATTATAAGCGTATAGGAGTTAAACATAAAATCGATAGATATAATTTTTAATTTGCCGAATAAAATAAAAATATAAATCGGATATAATATAAAATTCTATCTAATTACTCTAATATTTCATATTTAATCAACTATCCTATCTTTAAGGTTACGTTCTCCCCTAAGAATTTATGTAAAGTAGTTTTGAAAGATAATACACTAAGAGGAAAAGAAAAGATAATATAAAAGAGTTTTAAAAAGGGTTGAAAATGTTATAAAATATATTTTTTATAATTATAAAAATTAAAAAATATATAATTACGTAATTATATTATATAATCTCACTAATTCTCATCCTCTCTAAAAGTTTAACTATGTAATTGAGGAGGAGTTTAGTTATATTAATTACACAATTAAATAAATTAATTAAAATTATATAATTACACTTAATCATATAATGACAAAACAAACATATCTTTAAATCTCTTTAAATTGGGTTTAAATTAATATTTTGAAATTTTTGAAAAACTTTGGGACTAAAATTGTGACAGTAAAATAATAAGCACCTCTTATCAGTAGAAACTACGAGGGTCCTTTCTTTCATCTTATATTTAGGGTGGGTTGAGAACGAGGATTCGTGAGCCAAAAAGGAAAATGACATAAACACAAGTTGTTTGTTATTTAGATCAAAATTTTGTGGAATAATTGATTTCGACTTTACTTTCAATCAATGTCGAACTTGTGTGAAATGGGCCAATACAGTAATTGTAGCCCACATTGAATTGCCTGCTTTCTTTTATTAGAAATTTATGATTTATCCAAAATCTTCTGACAGCACTAGTTGGGACTTGGGACTGTCACGATCTAAAAATCTACATTGCCGCCTTCTAATTTGGTCAGTCACATTACCTTGGCGATTAAGTATCTAACCATCCAATCACATCAAACCACTAAACATTGACAGTGGGTGCAGGGCAACAGCTATTAGCTGTTGAAATATTTTATATAAATTAATATAATTATATAATTTTTTATTTTTATGAAGGTATATAATTTTACTATTTGAATTTATATAATTATAATTGTATATTTAACAATAATTTTTATGATTTTTCTATCTTTTATTTTATGTTAAAATGCAGGAAAATATGGGTGCTTATTTTATTCAAAGAATTCTAAAAACATTTAAGAAATCATATTTGATTAAATTTATTAAACATTTTTTTTCTATAATGCGCGCATCTATAAGAATGTAAACCGATTAGAGTCTTTCGATTATTTTTTATTTTGATTAAATTCACAAAAATAATAGGAGAACTTATTTTTAAAATAATGAAGTGTTAAAATAACTTTATAAAAATTTTATTGTATGAAAAAGAATTGAATTCTAATCTAAGTTTTATATAAGCAAATTAATAAATAATACATAAAAATAATAAATAATATAATTAAAAAATATCAACCTTATATATATATATATATATATATATATATTAAAAGATTTTTAAAAAAATTAGATA
Source organism: Trichilia minutiflora (assembly GCA_035590515.1). Lineage (NCBI taxonomy): Eukaryota > Viridiplantae > Streptophyta > Magnoliopsida > Sapindales > Meliaceae > Trichilia > Trichilia minutiflora. The sequence goes on from JAVXUL010141727.1 coordinate 8,256, forward strand.
AATATTAAATAAGCATTATATTAAAAATATTTTATTTAAATTTTTTATGTTATTTGTTATATTTGATAATACAAGTTTAGGAGAGTTTATGTCATGATAACCTTATCTTTAACTTGATTTTAATAATTAAATTGGGCAAATTCATATCAATTTATTAATATTAATAAATTATTTTTTTATTTAATTAACAAATATTATTTTGTGTGAATCATCTTATAGTAAGATAATAATCACATCCTAATAATTTATACAAGTTTATTTATGAAAGTTTATTGATTGAGTGAAATTATTATATAATATTATTAATATTTAAATAATAGTACTAAAAATATAATTTTTTATATAAAATGATAACCATATTGTATAATTGTTAATATTTTTTTTTTATTTTTAAACATTCATTTTGAAATTTATTTATTAGAGCTAGTGATAATTATAATAAAAGAAAATTTTATAATATATTATGTATTTTTTAATAATTTAGAGTATTTAAGTTTTATTCTAATTGATAGATTTTATCCGATTAATCTTTAAGAATACTAGCTGAATATATTATAGTTCAGATATTATGTTTAAATTATTAATATTAATTTAAAATTTTGCTTAAATTACTAGTACTGATTAAAATTATTAATATTAATTAAAATAAAAAAAAGATATAAGCTCAAATTATATATTTAAAATAAGAATAAATTTAAATTATATATTTTAAATTTAATTTATTATTATAAAATTATATTCATAAGTGAGATATTATATATAATTATTAAATAATTTTAATAAAATCTTCTTAAAAAGTCTTAAGAAATCACTTTGTTATTGATTTTTTTTGGTCGGTTGAGATAATAAATAAAATAATTAAAATTTGTTACTTTAATTCTATGCAACAATAAGATAGGTGATCATATTTATTTATTAATTAATTTGATCGTTAACGTGGTAGAATGGGCGTAAATATATATTTTTTTAATATTTAGCAAAAATAAAATTAAAATGGAAAGATAAAAAGATAATCCGGTACAAATGGAATCACGAGAGACAAAAATATCTCGCCAAAGAGTGGACCCCATGTGTTCCCTCCGCTATAGAAGAGCCACAATTCAATTCCATTAAATCGAAGGAAATTCCAATTGCCAGGAAACAACCTGAAGGCGGTTCTTTTACAAGTCTCAATTCTTGCAATTCCAACCGAAAAACAAAACCAATTAACAGAAAAATGTCGACTTACCTTAAAAATGGTAAATCAATAGGCGTAGCCGAGGAAGAAGAAGATGCCAATCACCACCGCCTTTCTCTAAGATATTTTCGATGCAGTTTGTCGGTTAAACCGTCCTTAAACCCTCTTATAATTTACCCATTAATCTCATTTTTCATTTACCAAAACCACTACCCTCCTTAATCCATATCAAAACTAAAATCTTTCTACGTGTTGAAGTAATTAATGGATCGAGACAATCAAAACTGCCCAAAATCTCGTCCTAAAACAACTCGGGGAGCTAGTTCTTCTTCTTCATCTCAGTTGGAGCCTGAAACAACACATGGTTTAATGGATTCTCAGCTGTTTTCTTCTTTATCAATGGAAAACATTGTTTTCCCAACCTCTCCGTCGTCTTCTTTTTCAGAGCTTGAAGCATTTTCACCTTTTATGACAAACCCGGTTGCTGAACATCTACCCGGTTCATCATCTTCTGTTATGAATATGGATGTGCCTCAGCCTTTGGAGAGTTTACAAGGGAACCCAATACCGCCATTTTTGTCCAAGACTTTTGATCTTGTTGATGACCCTTCTCTCGATCAGATTATCTCGTGGGGATCGACAGGGGAGAGCTTCGTGGTCTGGGATCCTGTGGATTTTGCGAGGATGATACTGCCAAGGAATTTCAAGCACAACAATTTCTCAAGCTTTGTGAGGCAACTTAATACTTATGTGGGTATTACAAAAAAGCAGCCTTTATTGGCTGCTGTCATCTTTATGTAAATGTTGTATGCTGTTTTTCTTGTTTCTTGTTGTATATTGTTTCATTTTGTGTTTTAACTGATGTTTTATTTTGTAATTAGTTTTGTTGTATTCAGAGAGATTGATTCTTGTAGATGTAGCTGCGGCTGATGTTGTAATTCATAAGGACATGTAACTTGTGGGAAATTTTGAAGGGGGTTTTGTTGGTGTAAATATTGATTATCAATTGTTGTAAAATTATTTTGTAAGGGACAATTTATTTAATTTGTAAGAGAGATTTTATTTAATATATAACTATTAATTTGAATACTTGGTAGTTCCATCATCATCTTGTGGTTTTTACTGGTTAAAATTCTGGGATTTTAATTGGTATGTAATGATGAAATTATATCTAGAATTCCTATTTTGTGAATTGGATAAATTTTAGGCATCTCTGATCTTGTTGATGGAACTATTCTGGTGGATGTGTAAGAAAAACAGTAAAGGTTTTCTATTTTTATATATATAGAGAGAGAGACCTATAGACCTCAAATTTTAATCTTCTTACTTTCCGCCAAAAGAACATTTTTCCATTCTTAATAGTTTGTAATGGAGTGAAGGGCTCTGTCTTCAACAGGTAGTAGTTCACTTTCCCATAGAACATGCGATATTTTGGATGTTACTGTCATCTCTCTACATACCTGATAATTTGAAGCTGGTTTTGTGATACAAATATAATCTTTTTTGTGCCATTCTGCTTCTTACATCCTTGATAATTTAATGAGTTTCGAAAAACCTTGTTTATCAAATTTAATTACATTGTGAATAATTTTGTCAATTTTTGTTTGTTGCATTACATGAATCACTCCATTTATATTTTGTTTTTTTGAAGTTGTATCTTCCAGTCCATTCTTTAATCATTTTGGGTACTGTATTTAGGGCTTCCGCAAGATTGATACTGATAAGTGGGAATTTGCAAATGAAGCTTTCCAACGAGGGAAGAGGCATCTTTTAAAGGACATTCAGAGGCGCAAGTCACTCCAATCGCAACAGATTGGATGTTATATTGGACCTTCAACTGAAGAAGGGAAGTCTGTGGTACAAGGTGATATAGAGAAGTTGAGGAAGGAGAGGAGTGCATTGATGCAGGAAGTTGTAGAACTGCAACAGCAGCATTGCAGGATGGCTAGCCATATTGAAGTAGTCAATCAGAGGCTTCAGGCAACGGAGCAGAGACAGAAGCAGATGGTTTCGTTCTTGGCCAAGGTGCTTCAGAACCCAGCATTTTTAGCCCGTCTACTGCAGAAGAAAGAACAGGGAGAGATCAGATCACCTAGGATAAGGAGAAATTTTGTTAAGCACCAGCCCCATGAAGTTGATAATTTAGATTCATCTGAGGATGGGCGGATTTTGAAGTACAGACCTGATTGGGGAAACCTCACCTTACCTTCTGCTGTCCCAGATATAGAGCCAGTCCCTGTTGAACTATCTCCTGATTATCTCTTACATGGTATGGCTGACAGAGGACTCGGCGCAGAAGGTATGCCATTTCCCATTGAGAATGTGGGGTCCGTTGACTTACCTGTTTCGGCTGAGCTAGCTCTGGCACAAGGATTTACCAAAGGCCAAGAGCAGGTTGGAGAAGGGACATCAAGCTTGCCAAGTAAAGATTCTCATTTTAAAGGAAAGAATGTAGTTATCCAACAAGAAGAAACCAGTCCTGAGTATTTTGTTTCCTTACCCGAGGATTTGTGGAAGGAGAAGAATACTCCTGAATTCTCATCTCCTGGGATTGAAAGCATTGTTAAACAAGAGGATATCTGGAGCATGGAATTTAGCACTGCTGCTGGTATGTCTAGTTCTAGCAATGAGTTATTGGGTAATCTTGCCACCACAGAGGTGCCAGAGTTGGGAATGTCGGGTGGGTTATCTGATCTGTGGGATATAAGTTCCTTACAAGCAGCAGGAAGTTCAGGCATGGATTTTTGGCCGGCTGATGAACTCCCTTTTGATGATCCTAAGCATCAAGCTGGCCAGTAAAAAGATGATAAGTCTAAGAATCTATAAGATGCAATTGACTTGGGACTTGAGACTGTTGTGGATCTTAGTTAGTTTTAGCTGTAGTCTACTACGTGAATGCTTTATTGATAAACATATTGAATGGAACTCCAGGGTTCTTTCTTTTTCATTATTAATATCCATTATTTTTAATTTTAATCTAATTGGAAGATCAATAGTTTCAATCATGAGCTGATTCTTATCAATTTATTCTTATCAATGCACTGATTATGAATGGTGATTATGCTTGTGAGGTTTTTCTTTTTAATGCTACTTTTGAGTTATGAATGTTGCAGGTGTAAATCACAGGAAAAAGCATTACTCCCTTGGGTTTAGTGGCATACTATGAATCATCTTTTCCCCAAGTGTAATACTGGTAAGATATGACAACTTGGTTACTCAGATTCTGTGGTTTGGTTCAATTTTATACAACCTTTATTACCAACTGAAATTTGACTGATTCTCGCTTTGATTGTTGATTTATCTCCACTTGAAGGCAATTTTGAAATCCTTTTTTTCTTTTTCCATTTAACTTAATATTTATTTAAAGCACGATGTCTACATTTCTGTTTGTTGTTGGAGGCTTAATCTCTTAATTATATTTTGACATCAGGGCTTGTAGCTCTTAAAATGCCGAAAAAAAAAAACTGAACCGCACTTTAGTGAGCACAATTATATTCTGTGTGTATAAAGACAGTGAAAGAGGGCCTCCTCTTCCACTCCTTCTGAGTATTTGAGTAGTTAGTCCACAACACATCAACAGATCTCAAATACATAGTGTATTAGAGGATGAGTCCTACTAAAGTAGGTCGTAGTAAATCAAGATAACTAGATTGGTATATTATTATGATGGAGATAAGCAATTCCAGCGTGTACTGTTCTCAATTTTCTTATGATATGGGACTTTTAAAAATTGTTGGGTATAATTATACCTTGAACATTTATTTATGCAATTATTCTGTACCTTACTCGTATATCTACAAATTACGTTTCGAAGGTGTATCTCAAAACTCTTTGGTGGTGAAATTGCCTTGGGATTCTATATTGGCTAACTCGAATTTGTATTTCTCGACTGTAGATTTAATGATATTCTTTGCACTTGTTGGATTTATTGGTAGCCTCAATGATCTGAAGTCGATTATGATCAGCCAACTGCTTGTAAAAATGAGATTATCGATTTGCTTTTCTAACTAGGGGAAGTGTATGATAATAAATGGTGACTGGTGTCATGTTAAAGTTCTTTGATTTCATTTTTTCTGTTCGTATTATTGACATTCCTCAATTTTGCATGTATAAATTAGAGGAGATATAAAAAGCTTGTTGTAGGCAAAGGTATATTTAAGGCATGTTTTGCCTGGCTTTCACTTAACCTTGAATGTAAAACTGTAAAAAGTATTTGTTCATACTAAGTTTTAATAATATTCATTATTTTTAATTAATATTTAATATTTTAACTTTTATTCTATTGCAATCGTGTGATCAAAGCATCTTAATACCAGACAAGGCCTTTGGTTTGGATGGGTATTATCTAAGTAATGCATTGTCAAGCTCTTAAGCTTTTACTTATCTTAACTCAATAATTAATTTTTATTTTATTTTATATTTCTAAATGTTTTGGAGTAATTTTTATTTTAGTGGTTTTAGTTGAATTGATATGTTTTTTTAAGATGATGAATTTATTAAAGATAAATAATTATTTAATTAAATACATAATAAAAAGTTTAAATAATTTAGAGTAATAAAATATATTTTATAATATTTTAATATATTTATTCTCGTAGGTTGTGAGTCAAATGACTCACGACAAAAAAAATCTCTTTTCATTTTAAAATAAAGTAAACGATGACGATTAATAAATAAGGTATATTTTCTATATTTTTCATATTGATTAGCAACATATTAAGCTTCAAAATTTTAAATATGTAAATACGAAGCTTATGAGTCCGAGAAATTACAAGTGTTAAAGATTGTTAGGAATGTTAACTAATTTTACATTGTTTAGTATTAACATATCTAATCTATAAGATGACGTATGAAAAGTATACATAAATTTTTTGTATTAAATAAATTTATAAAATAATTTTGAAATAAAATTTAGCTAAATTGAAAATAAAATTTTTGATACATTTATAAAGATAGTTATTGGTGCAAGAATTGTCCGTGAACTCTCCTCACGATCAACGAGCAATAATTCAGTTGGTAAGGTGTGAGGGCGATGTGACTGTTATTGAATGAAGATTTTTCCATCGGAGAGCGTTTGAAAGTGTGGCTATTTCCGACGAAACTCTTTTTCCTAAACCTATAAAGACAACAAACACCTATGGAATAACGTCGGGAGGGGTTCCTAACGGAGAAACTCCGATACTTAAGTCAGAAATAATGTAGAGGAAAAAGAAAATAGACTTCGGCCAAAACAACAAAGAAAAAACCGAAAATTACTTAAAATGAGAGAAAAGTATGTAGAATATATATCCCAAGGCTACCAAATAGAAATGGTTAGGAAAGATAATAATCAGGCTCCTTTTTTCTCTCTCCGATTCTATCAGCGTCGGATCTAAGTGCAAACT
>JAVXUL010141738.1:0-14815 GCA_035590515.1 Trichilia minutiflora
TGCAGCCTCTACTCACCTAGATGACCTCTCTCCCAGGTCAATCTTAGGCTACCACATAATACTCACCTGGGGGTCCACATCCCAGTGAACTCTCCCCCAGATTACCACCCTGTAGCTATAGTAAATAACCGGCTCACAAGACCGTTATCACCAATGCGCATATTATAAATCCTGGCCCACTAGCCAAATCATCATCACAATATAAAACCAAGCCCAACGACTATATAATGTCATAACAACCATATATCCTGGCCCACTGGCCATACCATCGTATAAAACATACATAAAATACATCAAAATATAGCAAATTTATTATAAAGCCACATATTAGAAAATAATAAAAAAAAGTCATTCATGGATACATACATTTCCTCGAAATTATAATAGTAAGTTTGAAATAAAATAAACAAAGTAGAAAATAGTCTACTCATTACTTAGGGAGGGTATACACTCCCTAATTCCCCTCGTTCCTCGGCGAGTCACACGGATACCTTGATCGCGAGCCGTTGCCTAATCACAAATATTCAAATAAAATCAATATACGTTCTAAAATATAAATGGGACTCGAATGCATGCAATGTATACTAACCCCGGGTTTCTAACGTCGAACCACTATTTAAAAAGGTCTAAAATCCTCGTTAGACGTCGAATTAATCAACCAAAATTAACACGGACCCACATTACAGCTAAACTAACACGTTTTGATTAATTTATGAGATTTAGACTAGTGGGCCTCATGCATTTATCAGAACAGTAATAAGAGTTACTGTTCACGTTCTCTTAAAAACTCCGAAATCATGAATCTAACTTCCTACGACTTTTACGACTTTATCACAACTCACATTACGCTCCAAAACTAGAATACAAGTGATAAATCTAAGAAAATCTATACGAAAACCCATACGAATCAAAGTTGCTTAAATACGTAAATGTATATATAGACGAGCTAGAAATGAAGCTACGAACCTCATGGTGTGGTTGATTTTTCTCAGTTTCGTCTAGAAGTCGAAAAACCCCAATTTCTTCGAAAAAAACCCTAGACGCCCTTTTGATTCCTGTGTGTCTACCATCAAATTGATGCTCTCGGATAGTTAGACGCGTAGAATGCATGTCGTAGGTGAAAAAAATCAAAAATCCGATAAAATACGGCAAAGTTGAGTGAGAGAGATAGAGAGAACGTGAGCATGAGAGGGGAGGAGGAAAAAGAGAGGGAAACGTATGAAATCTGGACCTTGGCCCCCCTATTTATAGAAAAAAGATAAAATTACTATTTTACCCTTAAGTTTTCTTAAGGAGAAACTTCTAGAAGTGGGCAATTTTGATATTTTACACCTGTTCGATCGAACAAACTAGCATTCGTTCGAACGAACGATGCCTTTGATCGAACAAATCGCGGGATTCATTCGAACGAATAAGGTTTTGATCGAACGAATCTGGCACTTTCAAAGTTAGAGAGCTCCCCAATTTTTTGTTCGAATGAAATGATCGATTTGAACGAACGAACTGCTATTCGGTCGAATGAATTGGGCTCTAAATTTTTCAGGGAGTTCCTCCATTTTTCGTTCAAATGTTCTAGGCTTCGTTCGAATGAATTGCCCGATTCGATCGAACGAATTTTGTATCCATTCGAAAGAATTGCATACTTTCTTCTTAGTCCTTCCCTTAGCTGAAAAATATCATTGGGGTCCCACTTAAAATAAATTCTTCATTATAACCAATCCAACTTCTCAAATGAATATAGAATTACAACCACACGCACACGGGGTATAGAACGAATGCAAATGTATGAATTGAAAAAGTATGAAATGATAGGTATACCCTCAGGATCTAAGCACGGGGTTCACACTAAGTCACGATGAAGAAGTATCTTTATCAAATCTTTCCTTGATTACATGTAACGTATGAGTAAAATCTTTTCGTCATCATATCCTGATCGAGAAAGGGGTTCATGGAATTTCAAAACCTTAATCTCAATTCTCATTTGAGTTGTCGATCATATGTCAATATTATGCAATGGCCATTAACTTATAATCAAAATGTCATATCGACATTCAATTAGAAATTCAACTCGGACAGAGGCAATAGTAATTCTCAGTTCGATATATCGAGCCAATAGATTCCCTCTTGAATAAAGCATACCCAAATTGGCTTCTTGTACAAGGCGTGATTAGCCTTACACTTATACACTATATGAAATATACCCATCCATACAGAGTCTAATTCCAGACGTCTCAGGTCAAAGGATTACATTGCACAATATTATAATTTATCGATAAATCATTGACTACATGCATACCATGTGATTCATCGATATTTGGTCTTGTTCAATAAATAGTTCTCCAACCATAAATCCATACTAATGCTCTTATGACAATAACAATATTGTCAGCCTATATATATTATCATATAATTTCATTAGACGGCATCTAGTATGCCTACTATGTGATATAGCTGCCCATTCAACATCACGTACGTAGGGAACGTATTTGATAATTTATTTAACAATTAAATAAAATTATCTAGATAATTTACATACATTCTTCATTCATTTGCATGAAAAATAAACGAAACAGCAAATGTATGTAAATAAAGAACTATTTCTTTCATTAATAAATAGAAAAGTTATATAAGATCATAAGCCCTTAAACTGATAACACGAATGATTTCTAGGATATACATACTAACAGTTATTAGAATATTAATATGGATTAAGAGTTAGAGAATTTTTTTTGAAAATGATCAAAGTTATGACGAATCACATGGAAGTACGTTGTCGATATATAATTCGTTATATGATTTTACTAGTATATGAATTACTCATTCGACTTAAGATGTCATTATCATTATTCGGTATAGATAAACATAGCTTATATAGTGTATAAATACAAGACAAATCATGTTTCATATACTAAAACTAATTTGGTCATGTTTTATTTATATTGGAATGCGAATGATTGTCAATACGGGATCTGTTAACTCGACATAAAGGATTTTAAGGTTCTATTTACTCGATCCGGATTTGAGTTCCCAGTCGAATATTGGTAAATACCTAAAATCAAAGTCTTTTACTAAAGCACTTAATAGTTATATGAAAAAGTTTTATGATAACGAGTTCAGAATATAATGATCATTAACCTAGCGAAAATTAAGTTTAAAATTTTTGATATCCGTGAGCCTTAACTTAGTAGGGGTTACACATACGAAAGAAAATATTATCAATATTATCAATAATATTAGTTATAGTTTTTAAATATTTGAATAATTTAAAATGGGTTTGATAATATTGATTTTAGTTCATGCTAATATCATAATAAATTTAAAATATCATAATTAATAATTTATACTCATTTTTGTTGCTAGAGATAATAACAGCATGAGAATTCATGGTTATGATTAATAAAAAAATAATAATAATAAAATTATGTTAAATATTTTAATTGGTTTTGTTACATGGTTATGATTAGACTTGTAACGAGAGGGACAAAATGACCCAGGTCTTCTCTTTCTGTGTTCATTAATCTCCTTTTTCAGTAATTCATCTAGGAAAATTACTTTTGACACCATCAAAACACACGCATCTATAATTTTTTTAATTTTTAATTTTATTTTTTAATATTAAAATAATTTATCATAAATTTTTATAATTAATTCATAAAAAAAAAAAAAATTTAGGAGAATTTAAATAGTTTAAAGGAATTTTTTATATGTTGATTTATAAATTATCTTTAAAATTTATAAATTGTTTAGGGCAGAGTTATGAAATATAATCTCTAATTGTAACTCTTAATTTTATTTTCTTCTAGTAGATGTCAATAATTTGTGTAATATTCAATTTTGTTGATTTGCACAAATATTCATATTTACTTGCAACAATTTGCATAATTAGTATATTATGATAATGTTAGCTTATGCAGTAATTTATTAGATAAATAAAAAAAATTATTTGAAATTAGGTAGGATAAAAAATTTTAAGATATAAAAAGAAAAATTAAAATACATAATAAAAAATTTAATTAAAAACTTTTTGGATATTTATAAATATATAAAAAAATATATATTTTTAATTTTTCTTTAACAATGTTAAAAATTAGGATGCATATAAACTCGTCCAATTATTTATTATACCTTTGAACTATTTAATAAATAAATATTTTTCAACTGTTTAATAAATAAATACCATAGTATTTGAAATAAAAATTTTGGATGGCTGTCATTATTCTCTTTATAATTTTTGTAAAAGATCAACAATAAATTTATTCTTACACATTTTCATTTCCAGGGATTCTTTAAATTAACTGAAAAGGAAACCTAATTAGCATAACATCTTCTTAATAGAGAGGCAATTATCTACTACATATTCTAAACACTAAAATAACCAAACCCACGAGTTGATAACCTCATTTATACATTAAAACTTGAGAACCCTCAACAATATAGTAATCAGAGAGAGGATCCTTATCTTCCATCTTGGTTGATCCGCAGTAGAGACTTGTATTCTTGTTGCTTGGAATGCCCCAAAAGTTCTCCATTTTAGCCCTTAAATCAGCAACCAAAGTTTTTTCCTTCACCTTCACATTAACATCCTGATTGCAAAAGCTCACCAGAATGTTGAATTCTTGTTCATCAGGCAATGGTGTCACCTCAAGAACAATATCCTCGCCGAATTTGTTGACGTAATCAGCAATTATTTTGTGATTCATCATCTCTTTATTGTTGAACTTGAGAGTTTGCCTGCTTATATCCATATTAAGAAGCGTTTTGAGCTGTGCTTTCAGTTCAAGAATGGTTGAACGCTTATCTATTCCAATCTTAGGGATGATCTTTCCACCAGTGATTTTCAAGAACACGGCCGTTTCCATAATGGAACAAAAAATTGTTATATAATGTTTTTGAAGTATGATACAGAGCGATTATTGGTTCTGGGTTACCTCAACGGTTTTATATCTTGTTGTCTCTGATGCCAGACTAGGTCTTTGGCAACACGGGTTTGTAGGGATTCTTTGAGTAATTCAATGATACTAATGAGTTGGTTACCACATTTAAACTATTTAATATCAGAAAAAGTATTTTTAATAATAAAAAAAGGAAAGTAACAAGCGAATTAGAGTTCGCATAATTGCACTTGTACAAGGGATATATAACGTAATGAAATCAGCATTATGCTTCTAATTAAATTGTAGCCCACAAGAACATAAACAGCTTACAACAGTAAAATGGATTAGGACGTACAACCTGGGAAAAAAAAAAGTGTTGAAGTAGAGGGAATTAAAAATTAGGAGTCTAAAGGTTATGACATCTTTTTTTATTGCATGAGCTTCTTTTGCGCCGGAAGCTTTAAATAGTCTTTGAGCATATATGTTTAATATTAAGGTACTGTGATCAGTTTTTTTGACTTTTGCATTATAGCTAGTGTTATAAAATTGAAGTTAAAATTTTAAATATTAATTAAAATATGAGTATCTACTATTAAAAGTTGATATTATCAATCATATTTTATAATTTTGCTTTTTAAAATTAAGTAAAAGTGTTATACTAAACATACTCTTTGCATGGAAAACATGTAACCTTACAAAAGCAAAGGCGCCTTTACAACTACTTTCATGTCAATAATCTTGTTTCACAATTCTCAGCCTCTTCATCTCATATAAATCATCTTTAAATATTACTATGGCCAGTTATTTTAACTCATTACCAATAATAGGTAAAAATAATTTTCAATATTTTATTATATTCGTAAAATTAAACACTTCAAATTTTTTATATGACGAGTCTGTTTGCTATTGCAAATGTGAGCCCATTGTCGGCCAAGAGTGAACGTTCAAATCTAGCCAAGGATTCAAGTGTTCAAGAAGTTATTAGATAATTAGATCATACTTGCCAGAAAGTGGACTTATTTTACGTGGTAACAACTTGGTGACATAATATGTATTGTGATTTCAATTATGATAAGTGCGAGATATTTTAAAATTATCCATTCCAAATATCCACAACTTTTCTTTTATGGATATGTCACACCCTATTTGTGGCATCTCGAAAATTGGCGTCATGCTCGGTATGGAGATAAGGATATCTTACCTCTATAAGTCCCAAACAATACTTATATGCAGATCGTATTATGCAAAAATCATAATCAAATATCTGCAGATTGTATACATGAACTCACAAATATATATAAAAGGCTCTATGCTCAATTGTACCACATACACCATGCACAAGAAAGTATGCAAAATATCATAATTTAATTATTAAGGTATGGAAAAGCAGGTCATATTTTGGATTCAGGAACTCGGAAGGTAACTCCCTCGGTCACACACTCATGTAACCCCTTAACCAATATCCTCTTACCATCAAAGATGTCGGACAAGCTACTCATAGATTTTCTCATTAGGGTATTGGCTACTACATTGGTTTTCCTCGGATGGTAATGAATCGTGCAATCATAGTTCTTGAGCAACTCTATCAACCGCCTCTGCCTCATATTCAGATCTCTCCAGTCAAAGATATATTTGAGGCTTTTGTGGTCCATGTATATCTTAAAGGTTTTCTCATACAGATAGTGTCTCCAGATCTTCAACCCAAACACTACAGCCACCAACTCAAGGTCATGTGTAAGATAGTTTTGCTCATATCCTTTTAACTGCTTAGATGTGTAAGTTATAACCTGACCATGCTACATCAGTACATGCCCGAGACTTACTTTGGAGGAATCATAATACACAGTGTAACCACCATTGTCGGAAGGTAATGCAAGGATAGGTGTTAAAGTCAAACAACTTTTAAGCTTCTGAAAAGCTTCTTCACAGGTCCCTGACCATATAAACTTCATACTCTTATAAGTAAGTCGTGTCAATGGTACTACTATCTGAAAAAAATTGTCCACAAACCTCTGATAATAACCCGCCAAACCTAAAAAGCTTTTGATCTTTGTCACACTAGCTGAGTGAGGCCAATTCTACACATACTCAATTTTCTTAGGATCAACGGAAATTCTATTCTCTATTACAATGTAACCCAAGAAAGTCACCGTCGATAATTAGAATTCACGCTTAGAGAACTTCATATACAATTTACATTTTCTAAGAATCTGAAGAATAATACAAAGATGCCCGTCATGCTCTTGACGATTTGGAGAATATACCAAGATGTCATCAATAAAGACTATGACAAACTGGTCTAAAAAAGGCTTGAAGACTCGGTTCATTAGGTTTATAAAGATGGCAGGAGCATTAGTAATTCTAAAAGACATCACTAGAAATTTATAATGCCCATATCGGGGATGAAAAGTAGTCTTCAGAAAGTTTTTACTGTTAATTTTTAACTGATGATAGCCAAAACATAGTTCTATCTTTCAAAAGTACCAAGCTCTCATTAGTTGATCAAATAAGTCATCTATCCTCGATAATTGATACTTGTTCTTAATGATAATGGATTAGTGTGAAGATAAAACCATTGTTAGGGTTTTAGAAACATAAATCATTATATATATGCACATAACGCAAAAACCACCAAAACAATGGTATAGAAATGAACCTTTAACTTGGCTTGATAAAGATTTAATCCCAATAATATGAGATCTTCAAGAATCAAAACCCTAGACACTTAATCTTGCTTGGCAGAATTAAGGGAAGAAGAGAAAGCTTTTGTTTTTTGTTAACTTTTAACAAAAATGGCATAATTGATAAATAATGAAAAAGATTTGTATTTATAGTCTTTACATAAATTAATTATGACTGGTGAATAAGTCCTAAAGCTTTTCAAATAAGCTTTGTAATAGTAAAGATAAAATTTCGCTTAGATCCTCATATTTTAAGAATATGATAATTAGGTCCCTAGTCCTATCAAACCAACTTTGTCCTTACTTATTTTAATTTTAATTTTTTATCTAAATATAAATAAAATATTACAACTTACTTTAAGTTAAATTTGGATTATTTATCAAAACTCTCATATTTATTAAACTATTTAACACATAAATCATTTATGCTTTTCAGTCTAATATTATCTTCGAACATGCTAGTACTCTTGCAGATAATATTTATTCTCTGTTAAAATAAGAATGAGGACTAGTTATTGATTATGACCTTTCAGATTCATTGTAGTATTAATTGTAAGTCAAAATCGATCAAATTGAGTCTGTTTCGAACCATTTGATGCTTAACAACTATAGTTGATATCTAGCAATATGCCATAGTCCTTAAACCATAAGAAAGTAGGACTTCATTGAACCTTTTGCTCACAATTATATATTTCATATAAATACATTCCTTTCATTCGTTTAATCTCGATCAAGTTAGGGTTCACAGATGTTAAAATTCTAAAACTCGATCATCGTTCAGACCAATGATCAATACACTTTAAACTCATTAATATGAACTCTTTCATGTAACTTTTAAATACTTTGATTTTAAACATTTATCAATATTCGATTAAGAACTCGAAGTTGAATTGAGTAAACAAAACCTCAAAATCCTTTATATCGACTTAACGAATATTGTATTGACAATTATTCGTATCTCAATATAAATAACACATAATCAAGCCAACTTATTGTACAAGATATAATTAGTCTCGCACTTATACACCATATAAATCATGTGCATATGTACCAAATAATGATAATGATGTCTCAGGTCAAAAGAGTAATTAACACACTAGTATAATCATATGACAAATCATTAACTACATACTTCCGTGTGATTCATCATAACTTTGGTCATGTTCAAAAAATAGTTCTCTACCTGTTAATCCACACTAATATCCTAATAATATAACTATCATATTACCCGTATTAATATCATCTCATGATATTCATCAAAAATATTCAGCGTGCCTATTGTACGACATCGATTTCTGATCAATATGCTACTATAGGGAATAATTTTGATAATCAAATTATCTGAATAATCAAATTATCTAAATATAAATAAAATGATATAACTTAATATAAGTCATATTTGGGTCAATACACATAGCTTTCTAATTTATTAAACCATTTAATACACAAACCGTTTGTAATTTTTGACATAATATTATCTCCGAGTGTGCTAGCGCTCTTGTGAATAATATTCACTCTCTATAATGGAAGGATGAGGGATTTTTATTAATTGTGACCTCTTGGTTCATTGTGGTATTATCCGTGAGCCAAAAACGATCTTATTGATTTTAATCTGAACAATTTCAAGGCTCAACGACCGTGGTTAGCATTTAGCAATGTGTCATAACCCCTAATCCACAATGAAGAAATTATCAATCGAACCTTTATGCTTGATTATACGTTTTGTATGGATATATTCACTCCGTTCGTCTAATCTCTATTGAATTAGAGTTCATGGACGTCAAAACCCCTAAATCCAGCTTTAGTTTAGGTTATTAGTCAATACGTTCTGAACTCATTACTACAATACTATTTCGTGTAATATTAAATACTTTGATCAAAGATTTTGATCTCAGATGTTTACCAATACCTGATTAGAAACTCAAAATCCTTAATGTCGAGTCAACGAAATCTCAAAATCCCTAATATTAAGTTAACGGATTTTATATTGATTGTCTGTCATTTTTTAATATAAATAATTTATGGCCAAACTAGTTTTTCATACAAGACATGATTAGTCTTATACTTATGCACCACATGAACTATATATATCTATACTAAAGTATAACACTAACATCTCAGATCTAAGGAGTAATTTCACATTGGTAAAATCTTATGACAAATTATTGACATTATGCATTCGTGTAATTTGTCGTAACTTTAGTCACGTTCAAAAAATAGTTTCTTTAACTGTTAATCCACTCCAATGTCCTAATAACATGACAATCATATCACCCATGCTATTATCATCTCATGATAATTAACAGAGACATATAGTGTGCCAACTATACAATATCGATGCCCAATCAATATTACTTTTGTAGAGAACCATTTAGATAATTAGTATTATCAAGACAATTTATGTGTGTACTCTTTTATTGGTATGAACAATAAGAGGAAGCAACATGCACAGATAAATTGAAATAATTTCTTTATTAATATAATAATATACAGTATATAATTATAAAATGACTCAATACAAGCTACCTAAAATCGATAACACGAATGGTTTTAAGGCATACTTTACCAACAAACTCTCACTTGCACTAAAGCCATTCACTGTTATATCTAATACCTATCTTCTTAAGATGTAGGTCCAACTGCTTCTGTGTCATCGTCTTAGTGAGAGGGTCAGCGACGTTGTCAACCGAAGATGTCTTCTGTATTAAAATATCTCTAACACCAACAAATTCTCTTAAAATATGGTATTTTCATTGAATATGTTTATATTTTTGGTGCGCTCTGGGTTTCTTTGCTTACGCTATGGCACTCGTACTATCACTTAGTACATTTATCAGATAAGCCATACTTTGAACCATATTAAATTCAGATACGAACTTTCGCATCCAAACTGCTTCTTTGGCTGCTTCTGAAGCAACAACATATTCAGCTTCTATAGTAGAGTCAGCTATTGTCGTCTGTTTGGAACTTTTCTAACTTACAGCTCCTCCATTGCACAAAAAAATAAAACCTGACGTAGATTTACAATCATCTACATCTTGTTGAAAATCTGAGTCTGTGTACCCATAAATGCCCAATTTCTGGGATCCATAACACAGAATTAAATCTTTAATTCTTCTTAAGTACTTAAAGATTGTTTTCACTGCTAACCAATGCTTTTCTTCAGGATTAGCTTGATATCGACTAGTAACACTTACAGCATATGCTATATCAAGTCTAGTATATAGCATGGCATATATCAAGCTACCTATAGTCGATGTATATGGGATACCACGTATCTGTTGTTGCTCTTTATCGATATTTGGACCCATATCTTTTGAAAGATGAAGACCTTAATTGAAGGGCAGGAGGCCTCTCTTAGAGTTCTCTATGTTAAATCTTTTTAACATCTTTTCAATGTACAATTTCTGGGATAATCCTATTATCCTTTTCAATCTATCTCTATAGATGCGTATCTCGAGTATATATGTTACGTCTTCAAGATCTTTAATTGAGAATGTTTTGGATAACCAGAGTTTAACTTCTGCCATCATACAAATATCATTTTTTATCAACAATATGTCATCTACATATAATATCAAAAATATGACTGCATAATCTTTAATCCATTTATAAACACAAGGCTCATCTGGATTTTTAATAAAACCAAATAATTTGACTGTCTCATCAAATCAAATATTCTAACTTCTGAGGCTTGTTTTAATCCATAAATAGATCGATGTAGTTTGTATACTTTATTCGATTTAACAGAGGACACAAAACCAACTGGATGTTTTATAGATAGGTTTTCTTCAATATAACCATTAAGAAATGCTGTTTTCATGTCCATTTATCAAATCTCATAATCATAATATGCAGTTATGGCTAACATGATTCTGATAGACTTAATCATAGCTACCGATGAAAAGGTGTCTTCATTATCTAAACCAAGTTTCTGAGGATAACCCTTTGTCACCAGTCGAGCTTTGTAAGTCTCAACCTTTTCATCTTTGCCTATCTTTCTCTTGAAGATCCATTTATTATCGATAGGAACAATTCCTTCAGGAAGATCAACAAGTGTCCAGACTTGATTGACATACATGGAATCTATTTCAAATTTCATTGCCTCTAGCCATTTACCTGAATCTTTATCCAAGATGGTTTCCTTATAAGTTCTTGGATCATCTCTATGATCCGTTACTCCCACTGAGTAAAATTTAAAATCTTGCTTATTTAGAAATCTATATCTTTCTAGGAGCTTAAAAACTATTGTAGATTTTTTTATTAAAGTAGGAACAATTGGAGCAGAAGTGCATTGAATGGACTCTATAACGTCAGCTTGGTCATTTTATGGCTCATGGAATTCTTCCTTGAATTCTATTTCTCTACATGCACCACCTTCTTCAAGAAACTCCCTTTCTAAGAAGTGTGCATTCTTGCTAATATAAATTCTCTGATCAGAAGGAAAATATAAATAATATCATAAACTATCTTTAGAATACCCCATGAACCGACCTTACTCTGATCTCATGTCAAGTTTGTTAGACTTAACAAACTTGACATAAGCCAGACAACCCTGAGGCCTCATATAATTGAAACTAGGTTTCTTACCACTCCATATTTCATACGAAATTTTTTGGACTGATTTTTTAGGAACCTTATTGAGGATATGCGCAGCGGTCTGAAGTGCATATCCTCGAAAATATAATGGCAAGTCTGTGAAACTAACCATCGATCGTACCATGTCTAACAAGATATGGTTTCTTCTTTCTAACACACATTAAGTTAACGTGTGTACGGAGGAGTCATTTGTGAGATAATTCCATTATCCTTCAAGAATTCTTGAAATTCTGTGCTCAAATACTCGTCTCCATGATCTGATCGTAAAACTTTAATACTTTTAGTTGTTTGATTTTCTACTTCATTTTTATATTCTTTGAACTTTTTAAAGGACTCTAATTTATATTTTATTAAATATACATACCGATACCATGACATATCATCGATAAAGTTAACGAAGTAATCATACCATCCTCTAGCCATTACATTGAATGGTCCACATACATCTGTATGCACAAGGTTCAACAGCTCTTTCGACCTCTCGCCTTTATTCTTAAAAGGCATTTTGATCATTTTATCTCAAAAACATACCTCATATGTCGAACATGGCTCTGAACATAATGAGGTTAGAGTACCACCTGTTCCAAGTTATGTGAGATGTCTGTCTCTAATATGGTCTAATCTGTGGTGCCACAGATATTTTGGGTGAGTATCTACATAAATTCTTTTACTGGTAATGAAAGTCAAGGAAGAACTATTATTGATTTGAAGGACATTCAAACCATTTGTATTAATATCTTTGCCAACACATACATTTTTAAAATATAATAAACATATGTCTTTATTAAATTATACAGAATATCCCATATTACAAAGTATAGATTCAGATATTATATTTCTACAATAGAAGAAAAATACAAAATATTTTCTAATCTCAAAAAGTGCCTTGAAGGTAGTGCTAGCTCACATGATCGTATGGCTGTTACAGCAATGGCTGCTCTATTGGACACCCTCAAAAAGATCTGATCGCCTGTCAGCGCAGAACTATTCTGTAATACCTACAAAGACACATAGAAATGAGAAGTAGCAGCTGAGTCAATAACCCAAGTATGAATATCAGAATTAATACTTAATTCATATTCAATCATACTACTATTAAATATACCTATTTTAGTCTTCTTAAGACTGTCAAAGTATAGAGGACGATTCCTCTTCCAGTGTCCATCTACTTCGCAGTGGAAACATTTTTTCTTGGGCGATTTTGTTTTGGATTTTTCTTTGGTAAGAGCTTTTTTTTTTTTCTTGGGCCCACCTTTTGGACCTTGAAATAAGCGCTGTGGCCTTTTACCAGTCTTACTGGTGGTGGTCATATGGACATCCTCATACCCCTTTCCTCAGGAATTTTGTTTATAATATTTTTGAATCTCATTCAGTAATTCTGAAAGTGTGCGCTCAATTCTATTTAAGTTGTAATTCATTATGAAAGCTTTATAGCTCAGTGGGAGGGATTGCAAAATCACATTTACCCTAAGGCGTTCATGTATAGTGATCCCCCAAATGTCCAGCTGACCCATCATGTTTATTAATTTTATTATATGATCATCTGGAGGTATACCCTCTCTAATCTTTGTGTTGAGTAAGGCATAACACATGTCATATTCAATGACACAAGAATTATCACCATATAATTCCTACAACGATTTGAGTATTTTATATGCAGATGTCACAGTCTCATAACGATTCTGAAGCTCCTGACTCATTGATGCCAACATGTAGAGTCGTACTCTACGATTATCATAATGCTATTTATTATAAGCATCCTTGTCTTCCTAAGGAGCATCCTCCTCACAAGACATCAGCATTTCATCTCCTAAAACATAATCGATTTCCTCAAAATCGAGAACAAATATCAAATTCCATAACCGGTTCTTAATGTTTGGTCCAATCAATTGGTTGGTATCCAGAATTTTCACGAACACATTTGTTGACGACATTCTGATTTATGTATATATTGAGAGAACTGGAGGAAATAGAAAAACAATCTGTTAGTGTATTGAATTATTCGTAAATAAATTCAACAACTGAATATATTTAATAAATAAATTTAGTTGATCACATCAACTCCCACTAATTAATTTAAACCCTACACTCCCAAAGATAGGACTTAAAGTCTTGTTAGATTTATTACAAATTAGTGGAATCGAATTCTTATTAAAATTAATCGACCTCATATATTAGAAATCTTTGACAATTAATCTGAATAAGTAAAGAACCATTCTTTTCTGTATCATATATAGGACTCGATTTTATACTACTTCACCTTAGTTTCGAGTACCTCACATAATAGAAATTTTGATGCCCTACACCAGTCATACTCAAACCACTGTACCTTCCCTAATAATATTCTCATCCCAAACTCACATCATAGAAATCTTGGTGGAGATTCGAATATTACTAAGAACCAAATAACTCAATTCAATTACACAAACCTCATACCCCTCACACAATAGAAATCTTGAAGTAGGAAATTTATGTAACTGAATTATTAGCCATCCTACAATGGGAGGCAAACATATGATAATTAATTGGGAGATTTATTATTCAAGCTCTCGTTTATTCATATCCAATACAAACATTTTCTCACGTTTTTGGGGTTAATCAATTTATTTGTATAACAATTATATAGACTAATGAAATTTAATTTATTTGTCATACAAATAA
>JAVXUL010141759.1:0-14814 GCA_035590515.1 Trichilia minutiflora
GATGTTTATGTGATTGAATTAGATAAAATGGTTGTTGAATCTTCTGTGTGCTTACAAGTGATGTGTGATGATTCTTGATTGTGGTATAGAAGGTTAGGGCATTGTAGCATGGATCTCATTAAGAAGTTAAATAAGTATGACATGTTAGAAGACCTTTCTAACCTCAAATTTGTCAAGGATAAAACATGTGGACCATGTCAAAGAGGCAAACAAGTGAGAAGCACATTCAGCCTAAGAATGCCATTTCCACATCCAAATCCCTTGAACTCATTCATATAGATCTTTTCGATCCAAATAGACTTGCATCAATTGGTGGAAAATTTTATGCATATGTCATTGTAAATGACTATTCTAGATTGACTTCGTTGCCCTTCTTAGAGAACAAGAGTGACACATTTGATGCATTTAAAAAGTTTTCTATGAAAATTCAAAAAGAACTTGGTTACCATTTGATGAAGATTAGAAGTGAACAAGGTGGTGAGTTTATGAATTATGAATTTGAGGCTTTTTGTGATGAGTTTGGGATCACACATAATTTTTTTACACCTAGAATACCACATTAAAATGGGATAGATGAAAGAAAAAATAGAACATTGCAAAAGATGGGTAGAACCATGCTCAATGAATATGAGCTACCTTAATACTTTTGGGCTGAGACGATTAACATAGCTTGTCATATTTCTAATAGAGTATTGATTAGAAAATTCCTAGGTAAAACTCCTTATGAGTTGGTGTATCAAAGAAAACCCAAAATCAAACACTTTAAAGTTTTTGGATGTACTTGTTACATCCTTAACACCAAAGACAATATTGGAAAATTTGAGCCTAAGTCAGATGTGGGTATTTTTTTTGGGTTATTCATCTAAGAGCAAAGCATATAGAGTGTATAACAAGAGAACTCAGGTTGCGGAAGAGTCTATGCATATTATATTTAACGAAATAGAACTTGAAGTGATGAAAATGCTTGTTAAGGAGAAGATTGATAAGATAGATGTGATAAATAAGATAAATAATTTGGAGATAAATGGAGGTTCAAATAAGAAGCATGAAGAGCATGTAGAGACTCATTCTAGGGAGTTTTCAAAGGCTTGGAAATATGTATCTTATCATCTTAGAGAGGTGATCATTGATGATCCCTCTCAAAGAATTAGAACTAGGAGAGCATCTAGAGAAGTTCCTCAAAATCTTAAGGAAATGAAAAACCTTGCATTTGTGTCTCATTTAGAGCCAAATAAAGTAGATGATGCATTAATGGTGAGGATTGGATAATAGCAATGTAAGAGGAACTAAATCAGTTTTAAAGGAACCAAGTTTGGGACTTAGTTTCTAGACCTAGAGATCATTCCATTATTGGCACAAAATGGGTGTTTAGAAACAAACTAGATAAGCATGGAAACATTGTTAGTAATAAAGCTAAGCTTGTTGCTCAAGGCTATAACCAAGAAGAAGGGATATATTATGATGAGACTTATACCACCGTAGCTAAACTAGACGCTTTCGAATCCTCTTAGCTTTTTCTTATTTTTAAAACTTTAAACTTTTTCAAATGGATGTGAAGAGTACTTTCCTAAATGTTTTTTTCAATGAAAAAGTTTATGTTGAATAACCTCCCGATTTTGAAACTCAAAAATTTCCAAACTACGTTTACAAACTAACTAAGGCTCTTTATGGTTTGAAACAAGGTCCTAGAGCTTGGTATGAGAAACTTAGTAAATTTTTATTAGAAAATGATTTTGACAGGAGGAGTGCTGATAAAACTCTTTTTATTAAAATAAAAGAAAATGACATAGTCATTGTGCAATTGTATGTTGCTGATATTATTTTCGATAGCACAAATGATTTATTGTGTTAAGATTTTTCAAAATTGATGAGAAATGAATTTAAAATGAGTATGATGGGAGAATTGAATTTCTTTTTGGGTTTACAAATTAAACAAACTTTAGATGGTATTTACATCTCCCAATCAAAATATGTAAATAATCTTTTGAGGAAATTCGAACTTTAAATGGTAAACACATAGACACACCTATGAGTTCATCCACCTCTTTGGCCAAAGATGAGCAAGGTAAGGGTGTTGACACTAAGCTTTATAGAGGTATGATAGGATTATTGTTGTATCTTACTGCATCTAGGCCCGACATTCTATATAGTGTGTGTATGTGCTAGATTTCATTCAAACCCCAAAGAATCTCATTTAAGTACGGCGAAAAGAATTTTTTGATATCTCAGAGACACACCTAACTTGGATTTTTTTATCCCAATAATGGTTCATTTGATCCGAAAGGTTTTTCGAATGCAGATTTTGGGGGTTGCAAAGTTGAAAGAATAAGCATGAGTGGTACATGTTATTTCTTAGGGATGCATTAATCATATGGGTGAATAAGAAGTAAAATTTTGTTGCTTTATCTACCACCGAGGCCAAGTACATAACCGTGAGTAGCTGTTGCACACAACTATTATGGATTAAGCATGAATTGATCAATTATAGTATGCATATAGATAGAATTCCCATCATGTGTGATAACACGAGTGCCATAACCTTCACTAAGAATCCCGTACATCATTCATGCACCAAGCACATTAAGATTTTACACCACTTTATCCGAGATCATGTGCAAAAGAATGATATTTGTATTGAGTATATAAACACCAAAAATCAACTAATAGATATTTTTACAAAATCTTTAGACAAAACTCGATTTTGCTATTTGAGAAATAATTTGGGGATGATGTGTGTTGAATGAAGTTGTTTTCTTTTCTGATATTTATCCTTGATTTGTTTTTCTTAAATATCGATATCTTATGATTTTATTAAGTTGGTATATCGATACTTATTAGTTTCTAGATGATTTTTGTCTAAAAACCCTTTGAGTACCGATACTTATATGCTTAAAATTCAAAGTATCGATACCTGGCAGTGAAGTATCGATATATGCTTGCGCCTATATAAAATATTGATACATTCTCTTTCGCGTATCGATAGCCAGACGGAGACTTTTACTTTGCGTATCAAAAGTATCGATACATAGTCAAATTTATCTTGAAAACTGTCAAGAGTTAGTGGACATTTATTGCGTGAGATAGTGGGGGACAATTTCGCCATGTGTTACCCCACTTATAGTGTTGTAACTTTCTACTTCGCCACATGTCATCTCCCTAAAGACCTTTACTTTTAGAAAATTGCCACATTAAATGCATCTTATTACTCCTTAAATCTCATACTGCCACATGTCCTGTGACCTTTCGTTTTTTAAAATTTTTTGGACACCTTTAAACTGCCATATCACTCATATATCGATACATTGTCACCCATATATCGATATTTTGAGCCTCTTCCTTTGATACTTCACCTTATTTAAATAGTATCATCTTCTAAAATTTTACTTTCTCTCTCTATTGTATTTGTTCAAACACTAAGCTTTCATCTTCGGTTTCTAAATCTCTTATGGCTTCTTGTATGAAAATTCTGGCCTCACCCCGTCGTAGGAAAAAAATGTGAAGGGAAAGAGACATTGTACCACAGGTTGCTCCTCCTCAAGAATCGAACCCGTGAAGGTTCATATCTCTCGAGCAACAAGAGTAATTCCTCTCCCTCTTCCTTCATCGACGTGTGTTTTCAAGTAGAGTACTAGACTTTGATTTTCTTTACTCCATCAACTTTATTTACCTATCGCATTTTGTTTGATTTTGGATGGATGATGTTTCTAAATTTTAGGGGAGAATATTATGAGGAGTTGATTAGACTGTTTTATTCAAACGTTTATAATCGAAACCAAGACTCAGAAACTAGATCTCAAACTAGGCTCAGAACTTGGATTAGAGGACAAGAGATTATGATTAATACCTTGATGGTTTCTGAGTATTTAGGACTGAGACTTGGTGGTAAGTATTATTTTCTTAGGGCATATAATATTTTGGAGGGGTGTCGTGTGATCTTCCAGAACCCTAAGATGATTGAGATTGATTTGTGTCGTGTACAATTGGGTCTACATGAACGCATCCTGTATCTTATAGTCTCATACAACTTGAATGCGAGGGCTGCTTGATTTTTTGAGATGACATTTGAGGATATTTGGTAGATGCATTGCATCATTGAAAGATAGGCTCTTGATTTGGCCCAATGTATGATCATCAAGATAATCGAGACTACCACTACGCTAGCCACCACTCTCTGTTATGGATATGTTATCACCCAAATCATCCGTTAGAAGCCTGGAGATCTTTTGAGAGACGCTGACAGTAGGACACAACCTACCAGTGCATTTCTCAGTGCCATGACGATTTGTAAGATGGGGTACTCTCAGTAGGCAGATGGCTCATGGACTTTCGAAAATAATAATCATCCCTAATAGCAAAAAAAATCAATGCATAGGAACATTACCGAAATGACACTTGACATTAGCGAGCTCAGGATCATTATCGTCGTCAGAAGAGGAGCTGGATGAATTAACTGGAGCTGGACGAGATGATGATTCTATCTTGAATGAAAGATGAGTGCTCGTGGGAGAAGGACGATATCCAGTAGATGATGGCTTGGAATGAAAAGGTCTAAAATGAGAATGAGGTGGTGGTTGATGACCAGAGGAAGGAGGTCGATATCCTGAAAAGGATCCTGAAAACGCTCCTATGAAAGGTTCTCACCGACCAATCTCACGAAGAATCCGCTCCTTAACTTCATCCATCTTCATTTGCAAGTCAGTGTACTGAAGTATTGAATCCTCTCGTTGTTTTTTCACCATCTTCCCAAGTACATGCATCAGTTGAAATGCTTCGTTCATACGAGTATCGAGCTTCTACACTACTGTCATCACAGTGGACTCAAGAGTAAAAAAACTATCAAGGATCCTCTCAATCTTGTACTTTAATATATGAGCAAGAAAAGCCAGGGGAATAGATGTCGTGAGAGTTGCAGGAGGAGGAGCAGGCTGCTATTGGGATGCAGACTCTGTGGCCTGTGGTGGAGGTGCAGAATCTATCATCCTTAGTGCAGTCTTAGTCTGTGTTAGTGCAGACTCTGTCTCTGATACAGGTCAAGGACTAGGAGGTAGAGGGACCACTGAGGGTCCTGCAGACTCATCTAGAACGTAGATAGGTGGAGGAATATCCTGAGCACCCGAGTGAGAACCAGATGCCTTATGATTATATTTTTTTGGGATGATTAGTTTTTATGGATGAGTTAGTTTTTTTATGATGATTATGCATGTTCTTTTTGGTATATTATTCTTTTCTTATATTTTTTATGTTCTTTCCTTCTTTGCTTGATGACAAAAAGGGGGAGATGGGTAATATATGCATATAACATCTCGAATTTAAGGGGAGATATGTAGAGATATGTGTTAAAATTTTGTTTTTATCAATTTTATCAAATATATTTTGTCATTATCAAAAAAAGGAGAGATTGTAGACTACCTTATGTTTTTGATGATGAAATGAAAATTAATATTGATTTTATATGATACAAAAAATTGATGAAATGATACAATTGATTGGCCTTGATTAATCTATTTGATTGGATTTGATTAATTTATGTTAAATTATAATATAAGATATATTTCACTTATAGCTCCTGTACAGAGAAAGGTTTGCTTTTTGCAGAGAATTTGAGTTAAGTATCGATACATGAGTGAGCAAGTATCGATACATGTAAGGATAAAATGCATGGGACTGCTCACGTAGCCATAAAATCAAGTCAAATATCGATACATAAGGATAGTTCAGAATCATCTATTGATACCCATCTTCGAAGAGTTCCAAAAGTTTCAAAATCGATCAAAGTATCGATACGTGAAAAATCATGTATCAAGAAAATAAAAGTATCGATACACAATGTAAAATGAATAGTGATTATCGTTACCTTATGTTGAAGACTTCGAAGATATGCAAAAGCAGCCAAAGTATCGATACATGATTATCAAAGTATCGATACATGAACTATGACATATCAATACATGGAAGAAAGATATCGATATGAAGATGGAGAGAAAAAGATCAACGTGTCAGAGTATAGATACATGACTTCAAAGTATCAATACATGATCAAAAAAGTATTGATACATGAACTGTCAGCACACTACAACGGTTAGATCAGAAACATTTATTATCGCCATTAATGAGCAAAATAGAACTGTTATAAGAAACTTATTGCGGATATAAATAAAACCAAATTTGAGGATGTTGACATTGTTGAAGTGCATTAACGCAAATATCATCAAAGCAAAATAAATATTCTTTTGCAATTATTTTTATTTTCTCTGATATTCCTCTATATTTATTCTAGTGAGAAAAAATGTGTATATTAAAATATATACTCTTTTAGAGAGTTTTTAATCTTTTCTTTTCTAATTATTTCAGACAAAAATTTGGGTTTCTCTTCACCCGTAAAAAGAACAATTTGTACTGGGTTTCACTTCACCCAATTTAAAAGAAAGTTGTAGCTGTGGTTGTCCTTCACCCGTTCAAAGAAGAAGTTGTACTTTGAGTTTCTCTTGACCCGTAAAAATAAGAACATAGTGATCCTCGGTGTGAGTGGATTCAGTCAAGAAGAGTAGACGTAAACTTGTAGTCGAACCATTATAAAATCGTGTTTTGCATTTTTGATTTATTCTCTCTTTGCATTCATAATACGATCACTTAAAATTTTATTTTTAAAATTATAAATTTTCAATTCACCCGCTCTTGGATTTTACCATCTAGAACTTCATATTAAAACTTAAAATTTATCACTACATCTATGAATCCAAATAGGTAGAATTAGCAGTAAGTAATCCATATTCATGGATTTTTTTTCTGTTTTTATTGCTGTTATTGTGTTTGTTATAATATTGTGAAAAAATAGCTCATAATCAATTTGTTCTTTTTCCTTTCAGGCAAAATACATCACTGAGGCTGAAGTAAAATATGAAAATATACTACAATCTTTAGAACCCCAACTATCATCGAACTACATGGGTAAGATGTGAAGAAGTGAACTAAAGAGGGCTCTTTATATTGAATTATATGAAGTTAGACTATCTTCTATCCAAGGTTATGTCCTGTTGATTTTGAATAAATTTATGCTTACAATTAGGTGGGAAGATATCTGGACATCCTCCTGGAACATGGAGTATACCAACCTTAATATTTCAAATGTATGGATTTTTAAACTAATGAAACTGGATAAAACAAAAAACTCTCAATATATAACCTAACAATCAATAAAAAAACTCAAATGTATCGAAAATCAACGGATAGATAATGCACAATGTCAATCGTTGGTCGTAGATATGTGGAATGCGCCTAAGTTTTTTCTCGATCCATTTCTACATAAATGTTGTAATGTCTTACCATTATTGATCGATGGAGTAAGAATAATTTAGTGCCTGGACTTGTCGAGACCAATAATGAAGCTATGCATAAATCTGCTATAAATTTGTTATTTAGTTTTTTTTTTTAATATACGTGAGAAATTTTAATCTATCAAATCTCAAACAGGTGTTAAGCAATTATTATGTAGGACATACAATTTAGATAAAACCTAGAACCCTATCTCTTAAATATTTTAACAAAAACAATCTTAAAGATTTGAACATATAATAAACATTAAACAGTTATCATTTATAAATTCTTACCATCAAATTACTCCTTGGATTTCTGTTGCCTAAGCTTGTCAATAAGTTACAGATCACAACTCTCACACTAGCAATGCCTCCTTTGACAATTTTACAACAAATTACCTATACAAAATAAAAAATGATCATATCAAAACTCTACTCTTCAATTCAATTTTGTATTTCTCCATAATTATTAATTTATTATTAGAAGAAAAGTACATGTTCACCCTGAAAAATGACTTTTTTTTATAAAATTTTATATTTTAATTCTATCAATTGAGTCTTTATTATTTATAAAATTAAATTTAGAACACAAGTTTTCATGATTACATTATTTACATCTTTATCCACAAACTTTCTTTAATAATTATAATAATTATACTTTGTAAAAGAAGACTAAAGTGATATGTTAAAATAATATTATTTTAACAGTTAAATTGTTAAGAATGTGTAAATGTTAGCTCCTGAAATCAAAAGGGTAAAAGGGTAAAAATAAATAATTTCATAATTATTTGCGTTCCGTCAGAAAAATATGTTAAATTGGTAATTTTCCAACTCAGCATCAATTGAAATTGTATTGAGAAAATCTCCCATTAATGACATACTGCTCCTTTAGTTTCACATTTTCAGCAGGGATGACGGGGTCCAGTCCGACTACGATTTTGTTATGGACCACGGTCAGGAATCAGCCCCCCTATCACCGACAATAAAGTGGAATCATTTCTTGCCACATACTCAACCTGTATTTCTTCGGTTGTTTTCGTGAATGCGAAGAATAAAGTATGTTTGGGGATTTTACTAGGTTTAATATAGTGACTTAAGTTCATCTCTATGTTTTTGTTCATGCATATTACATATACATATTCAACGAGTTCTATTATGCGGTGTCATTCTGATAGAATAGTCAGATCAATATTAAGACAGTCTATTTATCTTGGGTGCTATAATCGAGACAAACAGTCGAGAGTTTTTTTATCGAAAACGTTCGTCATCAATTTATACTCGAGTCAGAGCTTTTAATAACATGCACCCTTAGGATCGGGAGCTCGAGGATGACGTGATAAAGAACAGAAGGAACAGCGCTGCAGTTTCCAGCGCCCTCTAACCTTATGACAGGTCACCCTGGGCACGTCAGCCATGTAACAACGCGTGTCTCTGGGATCGTCATTTGGCCATTGCAACCTGCCAATTCACCATCTCCTATATATCATCACTATCCTTTTCCACTAGAGAACTACGTGTGACTTGATCCCCCCACCCACCGAAAGAAGATCAAGGGAGAGGAGCATCGAAGATCCGGCAAATAGAGAGAGAGAGAGAGAGAGAGAGGAACCGGAGGAGAAAAGAGGGAAGAAAGGGGGGTACGTAGGCAGCTTGAGTTTCTCCCCCAAGTCCAGTCACAAACATAAATAAACCCGATCATCGTCTCAAGTTCGAGGACGGGAAGAAGAAAAAAATCTGCTGGTGTAGGAAAAGTCACCGTGACTTTATCTTACATCAACAGTTGGCGCCGTCTGTGGGAAAACGAACAACAAGCCATTGAATCATCATTTTCGGTAGAAATGTTGAACGTTAGGAGTTAAACGACTAGAAGACACGTGATTGAGCGTGGGAGCATGAAAGAAGTCCCTGTAGGGGCAGCTGCTGTCACAGAGAAGGCGGAGAGTGCTTTGTATGTGGTTTCAGAACATGAAAGCCCTCGATCGAACGCCGATGAAATGCATGCATGTGAGCAAAGCCATGCAAGGGGGACAAATGAGATGTCTCGACTACTACAGATGTTCCAAGACACTGAGCTGCGACATGCAGACGAGGATAGGCAAATTCAGACGTTGGCTAGAGAGATATCAGAGATGAGAAGGATGATACAGATCGACGCGCGGGAGACAGAAAGGGCTGGCGAGATGGTGGAAGACAGCCTCCCTCGATCAGAACCCGTGATGAGGGGTAAAGAAAGAGGCGGGAGCCGGTCTAACGCCCGGAGGTATACGACTGCAGAGAAGGGAAAAGATAAGGTCGTGAGGGACCCCAACTCGAAGGGGATAAGCGTAAAAGATACATGCATGCCTCCCATCGTCCAGGGAAGGTGCCACTCTGGGTCTACAAAAATATCCCAAAGTCTAGACGCGGCCCAGGAAGTACCTGACGACGCTAACCTGCTTTCAAACGACACGAGTACACCCTTTGTGCGGGGACGGAGGTGGGAACGAGAGGCACTGAGGCTGGAGAATTTGCATCGAGAGGAAGAGTGGGAGATCGACGTCAAGGATAGGGATATGGAGTCCTTGATTAAAAAGGTGATAAAAGAGATGAGTAGAGAGGAAGCACACCCCAGCGTTTGACTGGTCCCTATACGAAGTCACCTCTCGCACCTAAACTGTTGAGTCAGGCCTTGCCTAAGAAGTTCAAAATGCCTCAAATCACTCCGTTTTCTGGGAAGACGGACCCATCATTGCACATGGACCTCTTCAGTGAAATGATGTTCGTTTAGGAGCTGAGTGAAGAAAAAATGTGTCGCCTATTCCCCCTGACCCTGGAAGGACAGGCTAGAAAATGGTTCCTGGGCTTAAACCCCGGGAGTATTCAGAGCTTTGAGCAGCTACACGAGGTCTTCACTATCGAGTTCAGGGGCGCAATCTTCGACACCAGAACCCTGAGCTCGCTGCTATTGTTTAAGCAGGGGAATGGTGAGAGACTCAGAGTTTCGCCGAAAGATACCATAGAGAAGTACTCGAATTAGGGGCTTACCATCACCCATTAGCCCTAGAAGGACTAAGACAGGGTCTGATAATAGAAAGAGCCTGGTACGTCGTTTGTAAGCCCTCGGTGAGCACTTACGAGGCAGCTAAGAGGAAGATCTTCGATGAGATAGACATCAAAAACCTAGTAATACTTAAGGTAAAGGAGCAAAAGCCCATAGGGGCTCCCCCGAGAGACAACAGCCGTTTCAAGAAACCCGACAGTAAGAGGTGGAGAGACGATGGAAGAAGGTTTCCTGAAGTCGCTCAGGAGAGATGTCGAGTCCCCAAGTATCATCGGGGTAATCGGAGAAAGGAAGAGCAGCGTCCTAGGGAGAGAGGATATGCTCAGGAAGAAAACCCGTCACCAGTTGCTCAAGTGGACGGACCGAGGCGAGCGGAACAGGAGGGACCGAAGGAGTTTACCCCCTTGAAAGCTCCCCTCTCTCAAATCCTGGAAGAAGTGAGGAGGCGGGGGATGGTGTTGTTGGACCCCCATCCAATCAAATGCAGGCTTCCCGGAGAGTCGGGAGATGGGTTTTGCGAGTTCTACCAAGACGTGGGGCACCCGATGGAACAGTGTCGCGAGCTGAAGCATCAGATTGAAGTGTTGATCAGGAATGGTTACCTGACCGAGTTTATAGCTCGTGAAAATGGAGGGCCTCGATAACCAGGATAAGAGTAGTAGCCCCGACCCCCAGACCGTAGAAGGACGGGGCAGCCCTGTAAAGGTCGAGTGAGGAGGAAGTTTGGGGAAGACTTTACTACTTCCCTGTGTAAGGCCCACGATTTAGCCCGAACACGGGAGCTAGAAGCGCACGTCTGACACAGGACCTTTTCGAGTGGCCGCGATGAAGGCAGGAGAACAGAATCAAGAGGTCAGGTACGTTATTTTTGACATTATACTATACTAACGTGGATTTGTTCTACCGTGCTTAGAATGTTTGCAAATAGATAAGGCAGGAGAGATAACTGGAGGAATCTACAATGACACCTGCGGGAGTCATGTGGGGGCAACACCCTAGCATGCAACGCTATTTGGTGAGGAGGCGGTTGGCCCACAGTCCCTGTGAGATCGAACCACTCCCCAATTTCACCGCAGGAGAAACCGCCATGACAACGATAACATAGCCTGACCCGCCAGCAAAATGACCAGGCGAACGTACTGACGCCTCGACTATCTTGTTGCAGCATTACACTGAAGGGGGATGAGGCTGGCCAAAGTTTGGGGTTAGATCTGTTTGATGAAAAGGGAGATGAGGCCGTAACTCGGGTGCCCGCATGTCAACCGAGGGTAACCCGACACTACTGGCCAGTAGTCAATTATTGAGCCCACCAGAGAAGGGTTCTTGTCCTCCACAAGGAGATTTCTAACACCACGGTCCCGGGTGAAGGGGTATTGGGAACTAAGGGGGAAGGACCATAAAAGTCGCTCAGGTACTAAGACCAACCCCGAGCGATACTCCACAGAAATCCTTCAAGTACCTAGACCAGGGGATTACAAGTTAGAAACTCCTGAGCGACACTCCAACAATGAAGCCGTGGAACGTAGACAAGCCAGAGACTTGCTGTCCATGGCCCAACCCTTTTAGAGATCGGTCCCCCGATCCTGCGACCCGCATCGAGCCTACCTACTCCGCGATGAATACGCGCTGAGCCTCTCTCAAGTACTCAACAGCGTCTAGCTCCGATAATTGAAGCTGGCCCCATCTCTTACATTAGAAGACCTTCAGCCCTCGTGCCAAGAATATTTGAAGACGGAACCATCATGAAGGGCTCACGGACCATTTGTGCAGAGCCCGATTTCGAGAACCCACAGACCATTTGTGCGGGGTCATTAGAAGATCTTCGGCCCTCGTGCCAAGTATATTTGAAGACGGAACCATCATAAAGGGCTCACGGACCATTTGTGTGGAGCCCGATTTCGAGGACCCACGGACCATTTGTGCGGGCTCATTAGAAGACTTTCAGCCCTCGTGCCAAGGATATTTGAAGACGGAACCATCATAAAGGACTCACGGACCATTTGTGCGGAGCCCGATTCCAAGAACCCATGGACCATTTGTGCGGGGTCATTAGAAGACCTTCGGTCCTCGTGCTAAGGATATTTGAAGACGGAACCATCATGAAGGGCTCACAGACTATTTGTCCGAAGCCCAATTCCGAGGACCCACGGACCATTTGTACGGGGTCATTAGAAGACCTTCGGCCTTGTGCCAAGGATATTTGAAGATGGAACCATCATAAAGGGCTTATGGACCATTTGTACGAAGCCCGGTTCTGAGGACCCACGGACCATTTGTACGAAGTCGACTACATGTTTTCTTTTCCTTTTGTAGGCGCCAGGATATCTGGAAGAGACCAATCGCCTGCTATGTGTACCCACTATGATATAGAACTTTTACGGTCAGATTATCTAACGGATCGGTTTGTGAGTATCTCCTTCTCCATAAATGTTTGTGTTTCATTTTAATTGTGAATGTGGATGAGTTATTTAGCAGGATATCTTTGCAGGTTCGCTTAACTCGGATGAGTTCCCCGAGTGGACGCGCCCTTTATTTGGGCATATCTTTACAGGCTTTCTTAACTCGGATGAGTTCCCCGAGTGGACGTGCCCTTTATTTGGGCGTATCCCTACATGTTTTCTGACTTGGATGAGTTCTCCAAGTGGACGCGCCATTTATTTGGGTGTATCTTTACAGGTTTTCTTACTCGGATGAGTTCCCCGAGTGGACGCGCCCTTGGGCGTGTCTCTACAGATTTTCTTACTCGGATGAGTTGCCCGAGTGGACGCGCCCTTTATTTGGGCGTGTCCCTATAGGTTTTCTTACTCGGATGAGTTCCCCAAGTGAATGCGCCCTTCATTTGGGCGTATCTCTACAGGTTTTCTTACTCGGATGAGTTCCCCGAGTGGACGCGCTCTTTATTTGGGCGTATCTCTATATGTTTTCTTACTCGGGTGAGTTCCCCGAGTGGACGCGCCCTTTATTTGGGCGTATCTCTATAGGTTTTCTTACTCGGGTGAGTTTCCCGAGTGGACGCGCCCTTTATTTGAAGGTATCTCTACATGTTTTTTTACTCGGATGAGTTCCTCGAGTGGACGCGCCCTTTATTTGGGCGTATCTCTACATGTTTTCTTACTCGGATGAGTTTTTCTAGTGGACGAGCCCTTTATTTGGGCGTATCTTTACAGGTTTTCTTACTCTGATGAGCTTTTCGGGTGGATGCGCCCTTTATTTGGGCGTATCTCTACAGGTTTTCTTACTCGGATCAGTTTCCTGAGTGGACGCACCCTTTATTTAGGCGTATCTCTACAGGTTTTCTTACTCGGATGAGTTCTTCGAGTGGACGCGCCCTTTAGTTGGACGTATCTTTACAGGTTTTCTTACTCGGATGAGTTCCCCGAGTAAAAAATGGACGAACCTTTATTTGGAGTCCTGCCTTCGGGTATCTTCCCCGGGCATATGGCATCTTCAATGGAATGTCTGCTTTTCACTCGGATGTTTTCCCCGAGCGAATGGCTTTTCTGTCAGGATATCTGGGAAATTGCTTGTCATGCACTCAGGTTCCCTCCATTTTGATGGGTTCTGTTCGGGTACACTTCCATTCGGATGGTCTTCACTCAAATACCTTTTTTACTCGGCATTTTTTCATTTGGGGGCATTCCCATTCGGTTAATTTTGTTCAGAAAGTTTCATCGAATCAGAAAGTCATCCAATTATTTTGGAGAAGTCAGATGCTCTTCCTGTATGGAAGATTCCTTTTTAAAGGTGTTCTGTCCTGAGATATATTGCAAGACACATCACAGCAAGTAAAAAGCATGCGCATATATATGGAAATGGGAAATTTTATTAATCAGAACTTGTTGTTACAGAATACACAGTTTATGTCACTACAGAATGCTTGGCCTATACTATTACAGAATATCTGACCCCCGTCTGGCCTTGACTGCACTTGTGGGATTTTGAAGGATCGGATTCACCTTCACCTTCTCCAGCTATGCCGGAATGCCAGGTGTTCTCCTTCTGGATCCCCCCGTGTCATTCTGCTCATACCGCCGAGCCTCTGCTGCATCACCTCCATCTCTAAGATCACCTGCAGTCAGAAAAAGGTGACAGTTAAACCAGTAGGTAAACTTGGGGATGGGCCCAGAAGTACAAGATGCACGCAGAGAGATCATCCTAGAGAGGGACACCAGGAAATATAATTAGAGAAGGATCCCAGGGGAACAAGAAAAAGGCCCCTGTACGTTCAGGCGTCCCCCGACGGACCACTACTCCCCGAATTTCACACGTCAGGTGCGCGCGTTTGGCACGTGTGCCTGTGAAAATTTTCAATCCTTCCAACCAGGATCATCGGGTGGAGGTTAGGATTAAATTCCAGATATACTGAGATTCTTCAACTAGAAACAAGAAACTCATCAGTCGGATATAGGCAGGGGAAACATTGGAATGAATAAACAAAAGTATCTGTTTGAGAAGCTTGAA
>JAVXUL010141770.1:0-14814 GCA_035590515.1 Trichilia minutiflora
AAATGTGTACACAGAGAAAATTAAATATGAACAAATATCACAAACTGAGTTTCATTAATATTCATTCTTACAATGAATTTACATAAAGGAATCAAGTCCCATTCTATCTCTATGATCCTTAAATTTTACTGGAGGCATGCCTTTAGTTAAAGGATTAACAATCATCAATTCAGTGCTAAAGTGAACTTCCAATTCATGAGCCACATTCTTACATTATGTCCCTGATTGGCTCATAATAGAGCATATCTTTCTCTTTGATAAATCCAAGAGAAATATAAACTCTATCCTGATTCATTTGAGAATGCAGCTCTTTTGCATGTGTACCTTTATCAATTCAGAAACATGCATGCGAGGCTTACAACAAAGTGTCCAATTCCGCTTCATGTACACCAGTTTAGCAGAAAAAGATATATGTTGCAGAATTGAATTATATCTTATAAGGTTAGCTTTTCTACTCCAGAGGTTCCAGTCCAACAATATTATGTGTATTTTCATCGGCAAACAGACAACTATGTCCTACAGTGCCAAGAGGAAATAAATGGCATAAAACATGCATCCAGGTAACATGATCTCGTCAGATTGTTCTTACTAACTGTTTAAAATCAATAATTTTGTGATAATCTAGTATGCAGATTTGTAGTGAAAATTTGTTATATGATTTTACTCGTCACACCAAAGGAATTTCTTTACAAGTTTTGGCTCTCGCTCGTCCTCTTTTTAGTTATTATCAAAAGAGACAAAAGGTTTACGATATCCTAAACATTAACCACTTGCCTTGCACAACTACAAGTTCATTATTCTAGTAGCTTACAGGCCGCAGAAGGCTTAATATTATTGACTAATACCGAAAAAAAAAAATCAATTTTCATGATATTATGTTTTGGACAAATACTGAAAAATCCTTCATTAGGAATTGATTTAGAGAGAGAAATTATGTCTTCAACATTAGAATGCAATCCTGCCTAGCAATACATTCGCATATATAAATTGGAACAAATGAATAGACTAAAATTGGAAAAGCATTGCAGAATTAAGAGCAACAAACCTCTCTCTGCCGCCTCTTGTATTATTCTGAGAAAACAACTTCAGCGCAGGTTTTCTTAGCAACCAAACACAGTCCAAACGTAATCACCATATGCTTGTTACGCCATAATTGACAGAGACAGAAAGAGTTACCACTTCAGGCATTGAAGCTTGAATCATATTTTTGGAAGGCAGGCATACTTTAGAGACCATGTTTTTTCATATATTACAAATAAAAAATTCGTTCTCCAGCTCATAAATATTAGCCTTCTAAAACCATACGAATTACATGAAATAAACAAAAATAATAATTTAATTTTAATGATTAAAAATATAACTATCAAATTATTTACTATACAAATTTTAAAATATAAATTAAAACATTTAGTACTATTTTGATCTAAATACGGAAATATACAAAGTTGGATTAAGATAAACGTGCTGGTATACTTGTAAGTAATGGATTAAAATTGGTTTCCATAATTCCATGCAATTGATTCTTAATTGAGATTAAGAGTTATTAACATACGCCCTCCTGGTTTTGGGCAAAACAAATTTTCCCTTGAAATAGACAAATACCGAATATTTGAAAAATAAACGTATGCCTCTGAATATTTTTAACATCTAATATTACAAAATCTTATATAAATTTTTTTATACAAACTAATACACTAATATTATATAATTATTATATATTTTATATTTTTATGGTAATAAGTGAAAATTTACCAAAAATAAAATAAATTATATAAAATATTTGATAATAATATAATTTTGTCAATTTTTATAAAGAGAGTTTCTAAAAGAATTTATATATCTAATATTATATTCCATATTTTAAAAAGAATAAGAAAAAATTTTGTGAAAATAAAAGAATGTAAAATATAAAGAATATATTTATACAAAATATTTATATAAATTTTTTATGAAAAAATAATGTGATATATGAAAAATTTTTATATTTTTTAATTTTTTAGAAAATAAATATTTGGACTTGAAATTTTCAAATTAAAATAATAAAAGATATAGTTGCGAATAAATTATTGCATATAATCACAATACCGTGGGTCTTGATACAAGACTTTCACTCAATTTTGTGAATCCGGGCTTGGGAATGGCATCTCTGCAGTGAAGTAAGCACTGAGCAAAACAAAACAAACAAACAAACAAACAAACGGAAAAAAAAATGGAAATTACTGCATGTTAATGTCACAAGAGGATCGGGCATCAATGGTTGAGTTTATCACCTCACATGTTGATAAAATATTTATCGAGACTCATATGTAAGAAGAAATCAACTTTAAATTTATGAAAAAATTCATTGTTATTAACACATGAGAATAATTTAGAGTACATTTAATACTGCGACGTTATAGCCAAATAATAGTTTAGTTTTCCTTTATGTCTAGCTGATTAAGACGAAGACAGATGGAAGAAAACTCGAGAAGTAAAGAGTTGGGACTTGGGAGCATCGAATCAATTATGTCCTCCATTTTTTTGATCTGTTATATATGCTAGATTTACAAATATAGCTGATGAAATTATAATAAGCAAATAGATTCTCTTACCCAACGAAGCTTCCAAACAAGAAGAGGTGTCGCCTTCCAAATTCATCTCTATAGAATCAAACTTCCTGTCGTGCTTTGAAATAGTTCATACCCACATTCCATGTGTAAAGAAAAGAATATGTAAAATGATGCCATGATTGTGGGATCTGAAATTAGTTGGTAGGTATGAGAGAAAACATTTATTTTCCTCGCTAAATATGAATTACGTGTTTGTAAAATTTGGCATTTACTGAATTTTATTAAACTTAATGTGAATGCATGAAGACAAGTACATGTAAAAGACACTTGCAAAGTTAAACTATGGTGTAATCTTGAATTTTGAATTCAAATTGGAAAAACTCTACCTCACTTAGTTTATATTATTGGAGAGCCACAAATTGCGGAATTAGTAAATGGGTTCAAATCCAAATTCTATTTAATCAGCCATTAGACTATTGATCCAAAACCCTAATTTTTTTTTTTTACAATTTCTTTACTCTTTTACACTATTTTTAGATCATTGAATTAATCTTTTCTAAATAATAGATATTACGTTTCACACGTGTATTAATCACATTATCTAATTAAATCTAAAATATTAAAAATATATTGATCCAATAATTAAAAACCTGTGTCGCAATTTGTGTATAAAATATAGTGACATAAATATTACCTCCTGTATGTTTATTATTGTCCATGTATATATAGTTTTACTCAGATCTCATGATTCATAAATTATGGTTTATAGACTGTCAAAATTTCCACTAAATATCTATTCATTAAAGTAAAAAAAAAAAAAAATCTTATTAGAAGATTTCTAAATGTTTAGGTGAAAAAGCATAAAAAGAATTGCATTTTTCTAGGATTGAGGTTTAGTTTTCATTTGACATTATATTATAATGACTTTTTAAGCTATACTATTATAAAATGACAATATATTTATCAAGTGAAAATTAATGAATGTTTGAGAAATATATATAGGCTAAAATCAGCTTATAATTTTAAAAGTTAAAAATGTTTACCAAACATATCAAAAGTATGTTTGATATTAAGGTGTTCTTCCATTAAAACTACATTCATTACTTGCTAGAGATAAAAGATGGAAAATATTAGTAAAAAAAACAACAAAAGAGGTAAGTTTATTAAAAATGAATACTTACTTTCAATTTAAATTTTATAATTAATTAAAATTCAACAGTAACAAATATATCGTAATTTTGTACTTTTAAAGTAAACTACAATATCAACTAAATTTTTAATTAAGTTTTATATGTTCAGATGAATTACAAAGCCAAATCTTAACATCTTAGATCAATCAATTATCAAGGAAAGCTATAAACAAAAGTTCTAAGTATTTATGTAATGTTTAGTGTGTGTTAGTTTCTCAATATGCTCACGGGCACTTTATAAGCTATGAATAAACAAAATTACCCTTAGACTTGTTAACTAAAACAGAAATATACCAAGAGGCGGTATAAATTAATGCTGTAAGCATACAAGATTCAAGTTGTGCTTTTTCCTTTTCTTTTTCTCTTTAATCAACATTTTATATTATTGTATCAGAGATGCTGTGATTAAACAATTCAACATCAAAACCGATATGATAATTAAAATTGAATATAAAACTATGATTCCTGGCTAATAAATTAAAATTGTTTTTTTCAAACTATATACCATAACAAAGGAATTAAGGGCAACGCATGAGGGATAAGATGGGATCTTAAAAGCACCAACTGGGTTTAAACGAGAGACATTCTGTCTTTGAAAACCCTAACAGTGATATCTTCCCTCTGTTAAGGTTAAGATTCCCCAGCATAATTCGACATGAAAAAGCAAATGGAGATAAGCCAGTTGTACCCACATATGTGTCCATGAACACTGCAAGGCTCAATACTCTTAATTAATTTAAAACTTTAAAAGAAAAGTATGTGTATCGTAATTAATGTGAACCAATTAGAAGGTTTAGTTATGTATGCAATACAACGGGACAAACCTAATATTGGAAAAGCTAAGTTGTGATCTAGATTTCAAGAGTCAACACGCAGTTAAAAGTTAGAAATTTAGCTCTCCCAAAAGAAAGAATCAGTGTAATAAAACAGGAAGAGATCCCTCGTAGCGGCCACCATGAAAAGGAAGTAGCTAGCAACAAGTACATATTATAACATAAACCCAGATGAGAAAAATTTAAGACCAGTAAAGAAAGAGCAAAAAAACAGAAGGCCGATTGAACCAAACAAAGTAACTTACTTAAGTTGTCTTGAAGAGAGTGCTTACTATCAATTTGCATAGATAACGAGAAAGAGAGATGAAAAAATACCAAGAACGTATTATTAGGGGTTTTCGTGATCCCATCAACAGGTGAAGCTACCACATGATCCGATCTATCCTCGACAGAGAAGGGAGTTCAGATCATGCTGGCAGCTTCAACTGCTGCTGGTACACGATACTGTTAATAGCAAGCTCCAGAAACTGCGAGAAATATAGGGATGCTGGAGAGGAAGAGAAGAGGGGTATAAATAAAGGAAATTGTGATAGTTTTCTTGGTGATTTGGTTATTATACAGGAGCCAAAAAGTTTAATTAATTAATAGAATATTAGACAACCAACTGAGAAGCAACAGATGGCAGTGGTCCAAATCAAAAGCAAAGCAAAGCAACACAAATTGAATACCTTGCCCACGCCACATCATGCCATGCAGACAGAGAACAACTGCAGGGATAGAGACTTCCAAAAATTTACCTTGGGCCTTTATCAACTTTAGGCGGGATTTACTTAATTACCCAATGAAAAAACTTGAGGTATATAATTCTCTCGCTCTGTATGTAAACATCTTCGATGGACCCCCCCAAAGTAATGCCGTTAAAGACATGTAATTTATGGGGACCATTTCTATGGTTTCTTAGGTGTGGCAAAAAGGAAATTTAGCATCTCATGACCTAAATCTATCTCATGTGATGTATATACATCTTCGTCATTCTTTTCAAGTATCTTTCCTTTGTTCGGTATAAGATATATTCATTTATTTACTCTTATCCATCAACATGGTTGCTTCCTGCATCTAATTTGTTATCAGCTACTTATCAAAAGTTGATCTCTTTATAAGGACAATACACTGGATTAAATATTATTTCAGAGTCCCATCCAGTAAAATAAACAATCTAATATTTGTATACTGGTAAATATATACTTCCTGTAATTTGATTTCAACAAAATGTTTTCTTTCAATTTGTTCTGTTCCCTTGGGTAGGCTTTGTTCATGGAACCAGTAGATGTACGCAGAGTCATCGCCCTATCCAAGGCATCCAAAAGTGGAAAACATAAATATTCTAAAGAAAAAGTTCCCAAAAACTTTGGCATGAATATGGGATATGATTAAATATATTTCAAATATGATTAACTACATATAAATTTACAAAAAAATAATAGAATATTCTTAAATACATAAATACAAATACTCTTGATTAAAAATTTTCCACATTTTATCGTAGTTATTTGATGACTTGGAAATACTAATAGAATTTGATTAGTACATTTGTAAAATGGCAATTGACTACCCAAATTATGAAGATTCCGGGGAATGCAAAGATCAGTTGTGATTCGCTAATAATGAACTACAAAACTAAATTTTATAACCTTTTTATTTAATAAAAAACTGGCAGACACCGTTTCACGGTTATTGATGGTATAATAGCATTCCCTGTTATCTTAATTTTAAGTAGTAAATTTTGGGGTTGAATTTTTTAATTTATACTTATTGGGTAAATTTTTGATTATTTAAACACTTAAATAATAGAAAATATTAGATGGGACAGTCACAGAGTCACTTACTATTGAATAAATGTCGTAACATTGGGAGGCACTTTTATGTACGAACCACTTATTATTTCATTGGCAACGCCTTGAGAAAATAAGGTATACACCCATTTCACGAGTAAATGGTATTACTTTTGGACCTTATCATTTGGCCGAGTAAAGCCTGTACACGTCCATTTCATAAGAGTAAATTGTACATTGACCGAGGGGGTGGTGAATTTATCAAATGAGTAAATAAAATTTTAAGTTATTTAATACACACCTCATTTATTTAGAAATTCTTTCGGTGTCTTGCAATTAATCTTCACAGTTCACCGCTTTAACAAAACAAACAAACATTTTTTTACTCTTACATTAAAAAGAAAATTTTACTTTTTAATCAACAAAAGTAATATATATGCAATATACAATCTTATAATATAAAACATTATCTTTCAAATTTATTTTACACAAAATTGTATGCAAATTTGTTCCAAATTTATTTTTTACTACCCCGCGCGAGATTTGTTTCGTTGGAGCTGGCACCTTGGGACAGAAAAAACAAACGCTCTTTTAAGACAAAAGCCAATATAGAAACTAT
Organism: Trichilia minutiflora; assembly: GCA_035590515.1. Lineage (NCBI taxonomy): Eukaryota > Viridiplantae > Streptophyta > Magnoliopsida > Sapindales > Meliaceae > Trichilia > Trichilia minutiflora. Next base: position 6,964 of record JAVXUL010141770.1, read on the forward strand.
TTTCTGTTGGAACAATAGTACAATACAGTATCAGGAAAAAAAAAAAATTGTTAAGCAATCATCTATCCTCTTTTTCTCAAATTGTACTAGGAGAGCAACTGAAACATTGCAAATTTACTCAACCGGTTACTACAGAGTAAGCCCTTAGGTTATCTAAGCAATTCCTCAGACGAAAGCAATGTATATTCATAGAAGACATTGATAGATATTTAATCCCTAACCGAAATGGCAGGAGATACACCTTGATTCAATCATGGTCTTCATAATGTTAGTTATCTCTAACCAAGGCTAAAGGATAATTTAACCCCATTTATTATATTGAATCTTTAGATCTAACGTTTCAATAGGCATTTTCATGATACGATGGAACCAAATATAACCATCAAGAAAGAAATATAATAACTGTATTCAGGTGTGATTGTAAAACTGATACTCGAGTTTAGAGACAAGTGTATTAATTCCTTTGAGGCTTCGTTGCATACTGCATATATTAATTTGCATATGCGACTGTGACCATCGTCCATACAAATTGATTTTACAGAAGCTATTGCATACGAATATATGATCACTACTCATACCAACTTTAGCTGATCCACGCTTCGCTTTAGTTAATAAAGTGGACAAGAAGGCAACAAAAGGAACCTATGTTACTGTTGCATGAACGAGAGAGATACAAGGAAAAGATTAAAAAAGAAAAGGTGATGAGAAGAGAACGCATGCGTGATATTAAGAAAACAAAGTAACGAATATACTTACAGTGATTTCATGATACCTTTCACTTTTTCTCGTTAAAGACTGAGGGATAACTGGAATTTATTAGGTGTCCAAATAGGAAGGAGTGAGGCTGTCACAGCATGACCTAGATAGGGTTAGTCGGTCTTTTTATCAATCGATAATTCATTCATACTTTCGTCCTTTCCCTAACCAAAGCCAGATCATGCTGGCAGCTTCACTTTTTCCCTTATAGACTTCTTGGAATAATTATACAAAAGATTTGGTCAACTCAATACAGTGAATTTGAAGACAACCATACTAACTAAGTTCGAAAAATAAAAAAACAATCGCAATCCTCCGAAACAAGAGATTAAGAAATTTTTCATTTGATAAAAAAAAATGCACATGTGCACCATATAACTAAGTCGTACAATGCCTGCATAGACGGATTGGAAAAAAAAGAGTTGCGTTAAACCCTTGTTTTAAACAAAGGAATGTTTAAAAAAACAGAGCCTTTACTAATTTCTGCATTGTTCTTTAACAAGGAAGTCAAAGCATCGGAACTGAAACTATTCTTTTGTGAAAATAGGGGCACTGGATGTATATGATATACATATATCTTCTGGGTTCTTGCAGGAGGTTATGAATGTTGGAAAGAACTCCCAAAAAAATAATTTTTTTCTTTCTAAAAAAGTGAAACCAATTTCAATTTTTCAAATACACGAAAAATGGTATTTGTATATTAGGGTTTGAAAAACAAAAACGTATGAAACAAGAGAAGAACACAAAAAGAAGACGTAGTCTTGCGAATTATGTTGGAAAGAAATTAGGCTTATAAGATATTAACGGACACAAAAACCAATAATCACAGATTCACATACACAAATCAAGACAGAAGAAAGTAAGAAAATTTTTAAGAGGAACTAAAAAATCATGATGTTTGCCAATCCGGAAAGGAACTCTAAAATCCTGAGAAGGTGGTGGCTTACAGCAACTTCGGCACACGGATAATTTATAAGGGGGTTTTGAGAGATATTAATGAGGATCATAAAAACATAACCCACCTCAAAAACAGTTATTTAAAGAAAGCATCGTGTGGACAGCTAAGAAAGAGAGCAATGCTAGCTAGCTATAATAAGAGGCTATTGACACAGATGTATCATGAGGATCATATCAGGTTTACAGGTGGTAGAAATATAGGGCGGCAGGAAATGAGAAGGTGGGGGCTCCGATTCTGAACTCTATCTCTGCTGAATGCTGCTGTATACTCACTGTAGTAAGCGTAGACTGAACTGTAGATGATCATAGGTGGAAAAGAGACGTACTGTTCTTCTCTGCTCCTGCAATTATTGGCTTTCAAAAAATAAACGTTTAGAATTTCAATGCATATATTTTGGACTATTTGGCTTGTCTTGTAAAGTTCTAGATGCATAACGAAGTTCATTTGGAGTTTCGACTTTGCTCCCTCTACTTTGCTCAAATTCAGTTGTCAATTCATGTTGCTGGTGATTTTAATTTTTAATCTCTTCTCGTCCATCGAGAAAGAACTAGACTAAAAGTTCAAACCCAAGCAAGGCATCTTTTTATCCATGATCACTTTAAAGTCCACAGCACGGGCACCATTTGGTAGTTAGATTTGGAGTAAAAGCAACCAGTAATTAGCTAAAAGTTCATCGGAAATCAATCTACCTCATGATAACAAGGTGTACAAAATTAAATGGTGTGAAATGTGGCTGTGTGAATTAATTGTAATTGCTTAGAACTTACAGCTGTTATGCTGAATCCAATCCAAAACAGGTTGGGAAACGCCCGTGAGAGAGAGAGAGAGAAAGTGAGGACAAAACACAACTGATTACTTATTGTAGATGGTGAGATGATCAGAGGACTGATGAAAATGAGGTTTGTTGTACGTGTTGACAATGGAATGGTTGCTATGGTTTCCTTTCTTTGACCTTGACATGCATGCTTTAATTTGCTTTGGACGAATCATTTTGAACATGAACACCTACTCCTCCTAGATACTATTTTAACAGTCTATGTTCATTTAGACTTAGGCTTTAACTAATTAGGGCACGCCTCCTGCAAACGGCTCATGTGTATGGTGATCCAGATAGATAGCGGCTCCTTTGACCTATCACTCATCAATTTCTTCTTTTTCTTTTCCAGTCGTCTTTGCTTTTCCTTGCACATTGCATCAGAAATTTAAGGAGTAGGATGGCGAGTGAAGACTCTAGAGTGGTCCTCTCATTTTATGACTTGATATGCTAAAATTGCATTTACCCAAATGCATAAAGCTATCTAGTCATTAAAAAAGAAACGAAACGAAACCCGTATAAAGCTAGACTAGTTAGCATAAGACATTAGTCATCTGAAATAATTCAATAAGGGTATAAAGATCTCAGAATATTGGTTTCAGATGAATGGGGATTGTCAAGTTTGATTGATACAGCGCTAACAAATCCTTTAGATTTCAACATCCCAGGGATCCCTACTCGTTTTCTCAAATTGAAGGACTGCATTTCGTGGTAATTCATTCTTTTTAGGACAAATTTTTAGCATATTTATCATCAGCCATCAATGAATTTGGTTACGAAAGTCAAGCGTACGCAAAAATCAACCCAACTCATTTAAATTTCAGGATTTATTCGGCTCGTAAATTGGTTTGAAAATTTATAGTTTGGATTTTATTTTAATTAAATTGATGATAATGGATGACTTCTAATTGTTGTGTAATTCAAAAGGACTAATCCTTTAGAGGTGGTTTCATGATAAAAGTTAAATGGATAATATTTATACTAATCCCGAATTTAAATTATTAAAAAATTTTATTAAAATATTAAAGAAATTATATCGTAAATTTTATTTATAAAAACATAGTCTTTTATGCAATATCTTAAAATTATTTTGTACAAGTGACTCAAGTACCTATAATAGCTCAATTATTCAAAAAAAAAATACAAAATTTTTATTCTATATATAATATATCAATACAATATAGAATATATTAATTATACTTTATGATAATTTCTATTTACCTTTATCATTTAATCATAGTAGATGAAACATGTCCCAATTTGAAGTTTGGTATTTCTTTTTAAAAAAACATATAAAAGAATTTATTTTATTGATTAAAAAAATTAAAATATTGTTTAAATATGTTATTAGTTTTAAGTGCATTTTAATTAATAAAGTTCAAATGTTGTCTGTAATTTGTTTTAATATGTTATCGTGCCAAATTTATCACCATCTTACTACCCTAGACTTCATCTCTCTCAAAATGTATTTTATCTTAACTATTATTTTTTATTTGTATTTAATTAAATTTATTAAAGAATAAAAAATATAATTTTATTGTTAGAATAATCTCCATAATTTATACATAAATAGTCTACGATTCTTCAAGGCCATAAATACAAAATATAATAACCCAAATTCATAGATTATTTAAGTACCGATCAATTGGATACTATTTGAATACATAACCGTCGTCATTTCGCAACTTTTGTTGACTTTGACAACCCAGAGTGCATCCAATAGGTTGAGAGGCTGAATAAGCCCAAAACCTGTCAGTTTACCCATGTGGGAGATTATTATGGAGTTGTGTGTATTCACCCAACTCACTCCCGAGTTTTGGTCTAGGGCCATGACAATCCATCTTATTTGAAGCGATTATTAGGTGACAAAGTTAGGTGTGTTACTGATCAATTAGGGTCACCACTTTGGTCTGCAGTGGATTCGAAATAACAAAAATAGAACCTATCTTTTGTAAAATTTGTGAACGTGTACTTCACCTCTATCACCCCAAACCTACCATAAAAGTTGTAGAGGTGGACTTTCTCTTGCTCAGTATCAATTCTGATACCAAAATTATATCGACTTTAGCATCCCTGATGAATATTGTTCAGTTCGAGCATAATGTTCATTACTTACTTTTTTTGGTTGTCCAATCCATCCATAAAAAATAGGCCGGGACTTCCCATCGTAGTCGCTAGAGTAGATTGCCCTCGTTAACTCAGTTGACTTTGAGATTTGGGCACGAGTCATAACACAAACCAAAAAATCAAATCAATTCAAATCTATTAAAATTATTTAAGTATGTTATCTTAGTAATGTAGTTTAAACATATTTTAAGCCGCAAACACAACACAGTGTGAACCAAATTCGTATAATATATCAAACTTTTGTAAGTTGAAACTGATGAACCAAATTAAAATCGGTTTGGATTGTTTCAATTGCCGTATTTCCTTCCGTTTAGATTGCCTAAATCCAAATTCAAACCGACAAGTTAGGTAATTTAAACCTATCCAAAATGAAGAAGCCCGCCTCCAGCTAGAAAGCCTTCTATTACAGAGCCGAAAGACAGAGCCTTCTATTATGGAGCCGAAAGACAGAGCCTAAATGCAGGGCTGTCCCAATATAACTCCAGAAAAACAGCATAACCAAGAAGTGATGTACCCTTACCTATATCTATATATCTAGAATATATTATGTTTTTGATAACGAAATTATATATTAAATAAAATTGATAAATTAAATGAAACTTTAAGAAAATAAATTGATTGTGTGTATTTTTTAATGTATAATTTCTCGACAAAATTAATTCAAAATAACCATATTATACTTATAGTCTTTTGTGCAGAGAAAGACTTAAATTATAAGAATTTTAGGTGAAGTATCGATACTTAAAGACAAAATATCGATACGTTGGACAGCAAGTATCGATACATGAGAAGCAAAGTATCAATACACAGAACAAAACAATGCATGTGACTATTCACGTATTCTTATTTCAAAGCAATGTATCAATACATGATAATAAAGTATTGATACATGATTGGAAAGAATAGTAAATATCGATACTCATATACAAAGAGAGTCGAGGAAATACGAAAACTGAAGAAATATCGATACATAAACTGTCAAGAAAATAAAGTCTCGATACATTTAAAGGCAAGTATCGATATGGAGAAGGAACCACAATCTTTTGTATAAACAAGTATCGATACATGAAAAATAAGGTATCGATATATGAAATAGGGTCAGAAAAAATTTAGTAAAGTATTAATACATTAAGTATAAGGTATCAATACATGTCCTGTCAGCACACTATAACGACTAGTTCAGAGCATTAAATACCGCCATTAATAAAAAACTCATAGAGCTGTTGTAACTATTCATTTCAGATATAAATATAATCAAGTTTGAAGAATAAAATGTCATTGAAGAACAAACTTAGAGCACACAATTGAAAAACATTCTTCTACAAAAACAACATATTCTCATTTGATCATCATCTGTAATAAATTTTAGTGTGAGAAAACTTAGAACTTGTTGCATATACACTCTTTTGAGAGATTATTTGTTTTCTCTGATATTTCAGATACATATTGGGTTTCTCTTCACCTGTTCTAAAGAAAGATTTGTGTTGGGTTACATTTCACTCGAATCAAGAAGTAATATTTATTGGTTGCCCTTCACCGTTAAGGAGTTGTAATTGGATTTCTCTTGTCCCATAAAAACTAAGAATTAGTGATCCTCAATGTAAGTGGATTCTACCGAAAAAAATAGACGTAAACTTATAGTCGAACCACTATAAAAATAATCTATGCAATTTTCTTTCTCTCTCTTGATACTCTTTCTGCATTTGTTTCATCCTTATTACTGCATTAACATATTTTTATAAGAATTTTTAAATTAAACAAAAAGGTTTCAAAATCCAATTCACCCCCTCTTAGATTCTACCAACTGGGCCTACATTAATCAAATTTAAAATTGATTTTAACCATTGTCTTGTTAGTCTCTGTAATAAAGAATTGGGTGAGCAGGTTTGGAAAGTGTAACTACACTTGATTATAAATTTGCGTAATATGTTTTATGGCATTTTCATTGTTAATCAATATAATTTAATGTGTGATTGATTACACTAAAAAAAATTTTTAATCCTTGAATTATTTGTCAATGATTTGGATATTTGTCATTTTGCATTAGACTAACAAGAATTCTATTATGCATGAATGATTTTTCAGTGTGTTTGTTTTGTTTTTAATTTAGTGATTTGCTCGGGACTAACAAATGCTAAGCTGGGGGGATTTTGATAACTTGATTTTTATCAAGTTATTTTTACCTAGTTGTTGCTATTTTTATGCAAATTTGTGTGTGCTTTTATGGTTTTAGTGAGTTTTTAGTGTTTGTAGGTCGCAAGAGTGAAATTTTAATAAGCAGGCACATTTTTAACCATAAAATCAATGTTCATACAATTCTTAATGCAGCAAATCCTGGGAGCAAATTTCCTAATACATCAATGTTTTCTTGATTTAGCTGAAATAAGTGCTCGATATAGTAGATTATTCATGATGTAGGAGAAGTTAATAGTTTCCAGGAATGTAGGTACTCATTATATCAAACAATTCTCGATACAACAAATCTTGAGAAGAAGTGAAGAGCGATGCAACAGGTAATTTTCAATGCAGTGTGAAAAGGCAAATTTTTTTTTCATGTGCCAGAATTCATTTATTACACTATAAAAAGGGTACCTAGGATTTTGTTTAAAAAAAGGGATAGCCGCCAACTTTCTTGGCAGAGACAGAAACATTATTTATTTGAAAAAACCCAAAATAGACACGAGAAAGGAAAGAGAAAAGAAGGAAGAATCGAATTCGAAAGGGACAACACTTCTATGTTGAGTTTGCTGATTTTTATTTTTCTTCTTCTAAGCCATAATATTTAAATCCTCTGTATTTCTTATGTTGTAATTGGACTTCATGAGTTACTAAATCTTTTCTGCTTAGGGCTAAAAGAAATTCTTGTGAGCTATGTTTGAACAATTGTTTTGGATTAATGAAGTTTTATTTTGAATCTATTTGTGTACCTTATGCTTAATGTTTTCATTTTAACTAGCTACTAAAATGAATGTTTTTAGATGTGTATTTTTTAGACTTGGAAAAGGGAGAAACATAAGCATCCAAATGAAAGAATCACAACTTAGGAGTTAATATATTGGAAAATGATTAATAACTAAGTAGTTAATTAGGTTAGGCCTTAATAAATGATTAATTTAACTTGACCGAATAGGAATATAAATTAAGTTTATTGATCATATAGTTGCATTAGTATCTCAAAAGAGTGAAAGAAATGGAA